>SNQJ01S0253368.1:0-12692 GCA_010110895.2 Picea sitchensis
GTATGATTTTGGTTGTCGAATCATTACCCAAGAAAACATTACCTCCATCATACTTTTCATATTCACAGAACCACTCCCTGTGGGGACTCATATGAAAGGATGCACCTGAGTCAATCAACCATGCCTCATGATCTGCATATGTGCTTGAAGAGACCAAGTACACATCCCCTCCTTCTTACTTGGAGGTTTTTTCTTCTGTAGAAGAAGATTCTTCAGATCCCATGATGCAGACCGCACTCCATAGAGCACATCCGCCCCCTCAGGATCTTCTTATACTCTTGGCCCGAAGAACTTCAAGGTTCTTCCGATCCCTTATCAAGACCTCTCGATACCCACAGAACTCTCTCCACGATCTCCCCTTTGTCTTATAGGGAAATCAGGTTTCGCGTTATCGTGAAACTCATGGGTATGTTCATCGTGCTACACAAAACCCCGAAACCCGATGAGTCTCGATGTCAACACCTTTCTATTCTTGTCAGGGATTTCCCTATCGAGAAATCGGCATATGCAATGTCGTAGTTCTCGGGCACTATGGATGCCTGACTTCTGAAATTGTGATGGCGCCTTCCTCCTCTTCTAAGCTCCTCCCAGCTAGCCTTTCCCGCATATGACCTGCCGGTCCACGAGACCACGTCCTTCTCCCTAGTCAGAGTTTTGAACTTCGCGGAAATGATAAGCGTGGAACTTGCATCCTCAAAATTCCTAATTCTTTGATCCCCGATGACACCTGTCCTCCTTTATTGCGCTCTTGCGACCCCCACACGCTAACCGGTGGTTGCCGAGATATCACCTCTCGCGACCTCGCAAACCTTGACGCAAATCTTCGCGTCTCCAACTCGTGAACCCCCGAGCTCACGATATGCCGAACCCCTATGCATGTGAGAGATCTCTCTCCTCCACGACACTGTCTCCTCAACGCTCAATCAGGTATCGCAGGATCGAAATTTCTATTGCAACGATCTCCTTGACTACGGAAATCCCGAAACGCTGAATACCAACTTTTCCCGATCCTTGGACACACGTCCCGCAGATCAACGGCTCCTATCGTGTCGGGAAATTGCAAATTACGATGTCAACATACAAAGCTCCCGTCTCCGGAATCCCCGATCTCCGATTTCACGATCCTTGGGATCTCTGGCCACGTGTCCCTATTGTGATCAACGGGTGAGATCCTTTCAGGAATTCGCAGATCACAATTCCTTTCTACAAGAGTTTCGCGACCGCAGAAACCCCGATCTTCTGATGAGTCAAGTCCCGATGACTCCCTGAATCCTTTTCTTGTTCGCTAGGCTTAAATCCTGTGCAACTTCCCCGAGATCTGACGGCTGATGGAACTTCGCCAATCTCCTCTGTGGATCCTGGCCACCGATTCCTCTTCCTTGAGGATTTCTCTGAAATGGCTACGTCTTTCTTCTCAAGACTTACTCTTCAAGACTGCACCTGTAAATCCGGCTTGACCCTTCTTCAACAAAACTCTCTGACCCTCTTTCACGATATCACAAAGGTACTAAATCTTTTGAGCTTATCCACTCTGATTCTTCAGAGAGCCTGTGTGCACCCTTCGCGCTTAATGTTCATCCACCTCATGTGTTGAATACTCAGACTCTGTACAACTCCTGCAGCAGTAGTCTTTGACCTCCCTTTGCTCAGATTTCCAACTGAGACTTCTTCTTTAGCCTGCACACTCCTTGCACGGCTTCAGAAACCCACTTCCACTTCTGGGTGAATGAGAACAAGTGTTAAACTATCTAAGCCTTCATCAACGCACTCCCTTGCGAATGAATTCCACTACACACCTTGCAGGAATCTCCTGGCTCAGATAAAGAAACAATTGAAACTTATTATCTCCCTTCTCAGACTTCAGTTCAAACATGAAATCTCATGCACAGCATACACAAAGCAAATGCATATCTAGAAAACAAACATTCATAAGCACATGAACAATATACACAGAGAAATCAACACAACCATGAATTTGAATCAGAACTTTTCTTCTATTAATTCAAATGCCTGTACATGGGTGTTCTTCACAAATTTCTCTGCTTTCTCTTCTCTTCTCATGAATGCTTGATAATGTAACAATGTACAAAGGAGGGTGTCTATATCCGTTTTCCCTCATGAACTCTAAACTGTCTAATCTAGAAATAAAATCCTATCTACCTACATTAACTAAAGTAAATGCCTCCTATCTACTTCAGACAAGAGCGTAAGAGTCGAGGTCTGATACAATACAACATGCGCTCCTTCATAAATGTTTCATTGAAGGATATGGCACTTCATATTTTATGAAAATTCAAAAATACTATCAATATTATATGTCATGTATTTAAAACACATGCACTGGCTCCACACTTGCTTTGGTAGTCGCGATGCTCCTGCATCATACTCCCCTGCTTGAAAGATTTCATGGGCTCCTGTCCATGAGCTTTTGAACGCTCTGTCCATGCCTCTGAATTTCTTCTTCTGTCTCCCAGCTGGCATCTTCTACTGGATGGTTTTTCCATTTCACCAGATACTCATAGTATTCCCTTCGTCTGGTCCTTTTGCTCACCCTCTTGTCAAGTATACGTTCCATCTGTGGCTTTTCTGTAATCGACATCTGTTTCTGCCACTGAATTTCTGGCTTTTCATCACTCCCAGCTCCTGCTTCCTCAGCCTTATATGGATATAAGTCTAAGACATTGAATGTCGAAGATATTCCGATCTCAATCGACAATTCAATTTCATAAGCATTTTCTCCCAATTTCTTTAGGACTCTGCATGGTCCAATTTTATTCATTTTCAGCATGTTGTATGTTCCCCTTGCGAACCTTTCTTTCCTCAGATGTGCTAGAACCAGATCGCCAACTTCAAATTGAAGTTGCCTCCGATGTTGATCCGCTCTATGCTTATATTCCTGGTTCAATTCCGTCAGTCGCTGCTTCACCCTGCTGTGAAGTTCCCTCATCACCTCAACGAATTCTTCAGCGCTTGCGCTCTAAGTCATTATTTGTTCTGAATCCCTCATCTCCGAAACACCTTTTGGCTATCTGCCGTATACTATCTCAAACAGACTTTTCCCTGTGCTTCGATTCACTGAATCATTGTAGGCAAATTATGCCTGTGGAAATACGCTATCCCAGCTGCTGTGGTGCTTTGTCACTAAGCTCCTCATCAAGTCCCCTAGACTTTTGTTTACCACTTCTTTATGTCCATCTGTCTGTGGATGATAGGAAGAACTAAACATCAAATTAGTTCCCATCTTCTTCCAGAGTGTCCTCCAAAAATGTCCAATGAATTTGGTATCCCTGTCCGAAACTATGCTTTTCGGCAGTCCATGAAGTCTAACAACCTCTTTGAAAAATAAATTTGCAATGTGAGTCGCATTGCTGGTCTTCTGGCATGGAATAAAATTTGCCATCTTTGAAAACCTTTGAACTACCACAAAGATGGAATCATGTTCTCTTTGCGTCCTCGACAATCCTAGTACAAAATCCATGCTGATCGCATCCCATGGCCTTTCTGGTATGGGCAATGGCTGATAAAGACCTGCATTTTGCTTTCTGCCCTTAGAATGTTGGAAAATTCTACATCTGTCAACAAACCTTTTAACTTCTGACCACATCCCTGGCCAAAAGTATGACTCGCTCAGCTTCGCGAATGTCTTGTCATGGCCAAAGTGCCCTGTTAAGCCTCCGCTGTTCTTTTCTTTCAACAAATTCTCCCTCATGGAGCAATTTGGAATACACAATTGATTTCCTCTGAATAGTAATCCATCTTGGATCATGTAATCTATCCACTGACTTCTGTCTCTGAGAACTGGGTTCTCAGCTACTCCATATGCTTCTGCAAAATCTGCATCACCTGCGTACATCTCCCTGAGATCATCAAAGCCTAAAGTCTTGACTTTGAACTCCTGCAACATCAAACATTTCCTGCTCAAAGCATCAACCACTTTGTTAGCAGTACCTGAAATATGTTTGATAACAAATGTAAAATTCTGCATGTATTCTACCCATTTAACATGCCTCTGATTTAATTTCTCCTGCTGAGTTACATACTGCAATGCATGATTATCACTATATAAAATGAATTCCCTTGGAATTAAATAGTGTCTCCATTTTTGGAATGCCTATATGATGGCATAAAATTCTTTATCATATGTGGAATATTTTTCCTTTGCCTCATTCAGATTCTCGATGAAATAAGCAATTGCTCTGTCATCCTGACTAAAGACCGCTCCTATAGCAAAGCCACTTGCATCACATTTCACCTGAAATGCCTTCTGAAAATCTGGCAACACCAACACTAGTTGTTATGTGATCTTACGCTTCAACAAATTGAAGATTTTCTCAGCCTCTTTAGTCCAATGAAAAGATTTATGTCTTTTCCTGACTGCGTCCATCATCGTTGCGCTGATTCTGCTAAAATTTCGGATGAATTTCCTGTAGAAACTCGCCAGTCCATGAAAATTTCTCACCTCGAAAACATTTCTTGGTGATGGCCAATTCTTAATTACCTCCACTTTACTTGGATCCATCTTCAATTCATTTGCCGATATGACAAACCCCAAGTAAATGAGTTTTGTCTTCATAAATGAAGATTTCCTCACGTTGATCAACAACTTCTCTTACTATAGCTTCCCCATTACTACAGCTAAATGCTTCAGATGTTCTGCCTTAGTTTTGCTGAAAATCAATATGTCATATAAATAAACAATGACAAACGTACCTTTGAATTCTTTCAGCACTTCGTTCATCAGCCTCATGAATGTACTTGGTGCATTCGTCAAGACAAATGGCATGACTATCCATTCGTACAACCCTTCGTTGGTCTTGAAGCCTATCTTCCACTCATCGCCTTCCCTCATGTGAATTTGATGGTATCCGCTTTTCAAATCGACCTTTGAAAAAAAAATTGCTCCACTTAAACAGTCCATCAAGTCATCCATTCTTGGCAATGGGAACCTATACCTGATGGTGATCTTGTTAATGGCTCTGGAATCGGTGCACATTCTCCAGCCTCCATCTTTCTTTGGGATGAGTACCGTTGGAATGGCACACGGACTCAAACTTTCCCTGACCAATCCCTTGTCTAATAACTCCTGGACTTGCTTCTTAACCTCCTCATTCTTCTGAGGCGTCAACCTGTACGCAACCTTATTTGGCAAACTAGCTCCTTTTACAAGGTCTATGTGATGACTTATGCTCCTCATTGGCGGCAACGAATGAGGTAGTTCGTCTACCACAATATCAGCGAACTCTTCAAGTAGCTCCTGAATTTCTTCCGGCAAATCATCCACTGTTGTGCTGGTCAAAATGATTTTGGGTTTTTTGACCACAAAGAATTGTGGATCTTCTTTCTTCTTAACTTCTGTAAGAAGCTCCTTCCCACTCATGAGAAGTACCCTGTTGTTCACTTCCGGATTTACCTCCTTATCCTTTATCGAAAGTAACATATGTGTTCTCCCATTCTTTTCCAGGGTATACGTATTCATTTTCCCATCATGAATCACATTTCTATCATACTGCCATGGTCTTCCCAGCAGTAAATGGAAAACATCCATAGGAATGACATCACATAAAATCTTGTCATTATATCCTTTTATTTTAATGTCAACTAAGAACTGTTTAGTGATACTCACCTGATGTCCCTTCTGTAGCCATGAAACTTTGTATGGACTCGGGTGATCAGTCGTCTCCAGCTCTAGTTTCTCCACCATCTTGGTTTAAATGAGATTATCAGTGCTACCACTGTCCACGATAACTTTGCATTTCCTGTCTTTGGTCTTGCATGCAGTTCTGAAAAGTTTGCTTCTTTGAGCTATGTCCTCCACCTCCTTCTCGGGTGTTAAGAGAAGTTTACGCATCATCAACGACCTTTCGTCTTCTGCATCTTTTGCTTCCGTGTCTCACCTTTGTGCCTCGGCGATGTGCGCTTCTCCTCCACCCTTCTTTCTATCTGGACAATCAACTGCCTTGTGTCCATTCTTTCCACAGGTGTAGCATGTGATGACTCCACCTCGACCTCTTCCTCTACCTCGGGTACGAGGAATTGTATTGGCATCTGCATATCCTCCGCCCTGTTCAGCGTGCTGCCCTCACTGTTTAGCGTGTTGGTCTCGCTGTGAACTTCCTCCTCTTTCTGTTCTTGCCTGAGGCTTTTTCCAGTCATCCTTGGATTTCTGCAACCTATTTTGGGCAACTGATTTACCTCTCGATTGGCTCTTACCTCGACCTCGTTGTGTTGGCTTACGGCTCAGCTTCTCTTCGGCTTTCAATGCCATCTGATACGCATCCTCCATCGTTCTGATGGTTTTCATACTCATCTCATCCTGGTTATCGTATCTTAAGCCATTCATATACCTGGCAACTTTTTCATCATCACTCTCCCGATGACCTGCTCTGATATTGAGCTTGTAAAATTCCTCAGTATACTCCTTTACTGTCATTAGCTTCTATCTCAGGTTCTGCATTCTCCTAAATAGTGTGATTTGGTAATCTCTTGGGATGAATTTTGCCTTCATCTTCGCAATCATTTGATCCCAGTTTTTGATCTTTTGCTTGCCTTTGGAACGTCTATCTGCCTGAAGCTTGTCCCACCATAATGTTGCATGTCCTTTCAATTTCGTGACAGCATGCCTTACCTTTTTTTCCTCTTCGATATCCTCATAATCAAAGTAGGTGTCAAGAGTTCTAATCCAATCCAATAGCTCTTCTGCATCCAAATTACCTTCATAAGTTGGAATGTCCATTTTTGTCTTCGAACTCATCCTGGCAATGGCTTTAATCAACCTCTCATTGGATGCATCTTCAGCTGCAACTTCTTCTTCATGTCCATCTTCCTCTTCAACTTCGGAGTCACTTAGATCTCCAGCACTGACTGTGCATCTCTGCGCTGCCTCCATATCTTCCAGCCTCACTTGAAGATCTCGTATCTGCCTCTCCATTTCTGGATTATATACTTGTCTTCCCCTTCTTCTCACCTCCCTATCCTCGGGTTCAGGTGACTGTCTTTCTCTTCTAGGCAGCATGGTGAATTTTCTTCCTTCGCTACAGAAACAAGATATAAATCCCGCTCTGATACCAATCTGACGCAGACCGCACTCCACATAGCAAATCTGCCCCCTCAGGATCTTCTTATACTCTCGGCCTGAAGGACTTAAAGGTTCTTCCAATCCCTTATCGGGACCTCTCGATACCCACAGAACTCTCTCCGCGATCTCCCCTTTGTCTTATCGGGAAATCGGGTTTCACATTATCATGAAACTCGTGGGCACATTCCTCGTGCTACACAAAACCCCGAAACTCGATGAGTCTCGATGTCAACACCTTTCTATTCTTGTCGGGGATTTCCCTATCGGGAAATCGGCATATGCAATGTCATAGTTCTCGGGCACTACGGATCCCCGACTCCCGAAATTGCGATGGTGCCTTCCTCCTCTTCTAAGCTCCTCCCAGCTAGCCTTTCCCGCATATGACCTGCCAGTCCACGGGACCACGTCCTTCTCCCTAGTCAGAGTTTTGAACTTCACGGAAATGATAAGCGCGGAACTCATGTCCTCAAAATTGTCGATTCTTCGATCCCCGATGACACCTGTCCTCCTTTATTGCGCTCTTGTGGCCCCCACACGCTAACCGGTGGTTGTCGAGATATCGCCTCTCGCGACCTCGCAAACCTTGATGCAAATCTTCACGGCTCCAACTCGCAAACTCCCAAGCTCACGATATGCCGAACCCCTATGCACGTGAGAGCTCTCTCTCCTCCACGTCACTGTCTCCTCAACGCTCAATCGGGTATCGCGGGATCGCAATTTCTATTGCAATGATCTCCTTGCCTACAAAAATCCCGAAACGTCGAATACCAACTTTTCCCGATCCTTGGACACACGTCCCACAGATCAACGGCTCCTATCGTGTCGGGAAATTGCAAATCACAATGTCAACATACAAAGCTCTCGTCTCCAGAATCCCTGATCTCCGATTTCACTTTCCTTGGGATCTCTAGCCACGTGTCCCTCTTGTGATCAACAGGTGAGATCCTTTTGGGAATTCGTGGATCGCGATTCCTTTCTACAAGAGTTTTGCGACCGCAGAAACCCTGATCTTCCGATGAGTCAAGTCCCGATGACTCCCTGACTCCTTCTCTTGTTCTCTAGGCTTAAATCCTCTGCAACTTCCCCGAGATCTGACAGCTGAGGGAACTTCGCCAATCTCCTCTATGGATCCTGGCCACCAATTCCTCTTCCTCGAGGATTTCTCTAAAATGGCTACGTATTTCTTCTCAAGACTTACTCTTCAAGACTGCACCTATAAATTCGGCTTGACCCTTCTTCAATAAAACTCTCCGACCCTCTTTCACGATATCACAAAGGTGATAAATCTCCTGAGCTTATCCACTATGATTCTTCAGAGAGCCTGTGCGCACCCTTCGCGCTTGATATTCATCCAACTCAAGTGTTGAATACTCAGACTCTGTGCAACTCCTACAGCAGCAGTCTTTGACCTCCCTTTTCTCAGGTTTCCAACTGAGACTTCTTCTTCAGCCTGCACACTCCTTGCACGGCTTCGGAAACCCACTTCCACTTCTGGGTGAATGAGAACAAGTGTTAAACTATCTAAGCCTTCATCAATTCACTCCCTTGTGGATGAATTCCACTGCACACCTTCTAGGAATCTCCTGGCTCAGATAGAGAAACAATTGAAACTTATTCTCTCCCTTCTCAGACTTCAGTTCAAACATGAAATCTCATGCACAACATACACAAAGCAAATGCATATCAAGAAAACAAACATTCATAAGCACATGAACAATATACACAGAGAAATCAACACAACCATGAATTTGAATCAAAACTTTTCTTCTATTAATTCAAATGCCTGTACATGGGTGTTCTTCACAAATTTCTCTGCTTTCTCTTCTCTTCTCCTGAATGCTTGATAATGTTACAATGTACAAAGGAGGGTGTCTATATCCGTTTTCCCTCACAAACTCTAAACTGTCTAATCTAGAAATAAAATCCTATCTACCTGCATTAACTAAAGTAAATGCCTCCTATCTACTTCAGACAAGAGCGTAAGGCTCGAGGTCTGATACAATACAACAGGTGCTCCTTCATAAATGTTTCATTGAAGGACATGGCACTTCATCTTTTATGAAAAATAAAAAAGACTATCAAGCTTATATGTCATGTATTTAAAACACATGCGCTGGCTCCACGCTTGCTTTGGTAGTCAGGATGCTCCTGCATCATACTCCCCTGCTTGAAAGATTTCATGGGCTCCTGTCCATGAGCTCCTGCACGCTCTCTCCATGCCTCTAAATTGTTTCTTCTGTCTCCCAGCTGGCATCTTCTACTAGATGGTTTTTCCATTTCACCAAATACTCATAGTATTCCCTTCGTCTGGTCTTTTTGCTCACCCTCTTGTCAAGTATACGTTCCATCTGTGGCTTCTCTGCAATCAGCATCAGCTTCTGCCACTGAATTTCTGGCTGTTCATCACTCCCAGATCCTGCTTCCTCAGCCTTATATGGGTATAAGTCTGAGACATTGAATGTCGGAGATATTCCGATCTCAACCTGCAATTCAATTTCATAAGCATTTTCTCCCAATTTCTTTAGGATTCTGCATGGTCCAATTTTCTTCATTTTCAGCTTGTTGTATGTTCCCCTTGCGAACCTTTCTTTCCTCAGATGTGCCAGAACCAGATCGCCAACTTCAAATTGAAGTTGCCTCCGATGTTGATCCGCTCTGCGCTTATATTCCTGGTTCGATTCTGTCAGTCACTGCTTCACCCTGCTGTGAAGTTCCCCCATCACCTCAGCGAATTCTTCAGCACTTGCACTCCGAGTCATTATTTTTTCCGAATCCCTCATCTCCGAAACACCTTTCGGCTGTCTTTCGTATACTATCTAAAACATAATTTTCCCTGTGCTTCGATTCACCGAATCATTGTAGGCTAATTCTGCCTGTGGCAATATGCTATCCCAGCTGTTGTGGTGCTCCGTCACTAAGCTCCTTAGCAAGTCCCCTAGACTTATGTTTACCACTTCTGTCTGTCCATCTGTCTGTGGATGATAGGCAGAACTGAACATCAAATTAGTTCCCATCTTCTTCCAGAGTGTCCTCCAGAAATGTCCAATGAATTTGGTATCCCTGTCCGAAACTATGCTTTTCGGCAGTCCATGAAGTCTAACAACCTCTTTGAAAAATAAATTTGTGATGTGAGTCGCATCACTGGTCTTTTGGCACGGAATAAAATGTGCCATCTTTGAAAACCTGTCAACTAACACAAAGATGGAATCATGTGCTCTTTGCGTCCTCGACAATCCTAGTACAAAATCCATGCTGGTCGCCTCCCATGGCCTTTCTGGTATGGGCAATGGCTGATAAAGACCTGCATTTTTCTTTCTGCCCTTAGAATGTTGGCAAATTCTACATTTGTCAACAAACCTTTTAACTTCTGACCGCATCCCTAGCCAAAAGTATGACTCGCTCAGCTTCGCGAATGTCTTGTCGTGTCCAAAGTGCCCTGTTAAGCCTCCGCTGTGCTTTTCTTTCAACAAATTCTCCCTCATGGAGCAATTTGGAATACACAATTGATTTCCTCTGAACAATAATCCATCTTGGATCATGTAATCTATCCACTGACTTCTGTCTCTGAGAACTGGGTTCTCAGCTACTCCATACGCTTTTGCAAAATCTGCATCACCTCAATACATCTCCCTGAGATCATCAAAGCCTAAAGTCTTGACTTTGAAATCCTACAACAAAAAACATTTCCTGCTCAAAGCATCAGCCACTTTGTTAGCAGTACTTGAAATATGTTTGATAACAAATGTAAAATTCCGCATGTATTCTACCCATTTAACATGCCTCTGATTTAATTTATCTTGCTGAGTTACATACTGCAATGCATGATTATCACTATATAAAATGAATTCCCTTGGAATTAAATAGTGTCTCCATTTTTTCAATGCCTGTATGATGGCATAAAATTCTTTATCATATGTGGAATATTTTTCCTTTGCCTCATTCAGCTTCTCATTGAAATAAGCAATTGGTCTGTCATCCTGACTGAAGACCGCTCCTATGGCAAAGCCACTTGCATCACATTTCACCTGAAATGTCTTCTGAAAATCTGGCAACACCAACACTGGTTGTTCTGTGATCTTACACTTCAACAGATTGAAGCTTTTCTCAGCCTCTTCAGTCCAATGAAAAGATTTATGTCTTTTCCTGACTGTGTCCATCATCGCTGCGCTGATTCCGCTAAAATTTCGGATGAATTTCCCGTAGAAACTTGTCAGTCCATGAAAACTTCTCACCTTGAAAACATCTATTGTTGATGGCCAATTCTTAATTACCTCCACTTTACTTGGATCCATCTTCAATTCATTTGCCGATATGACAAACCCCAAGTAAATGAGTTCTGTCTTCATAAATGAAGATTTCCTCACATTGATCAACAACTTCTCTTGTTGTAGCTTCCCCATTACTGCAGCTAAATGCGTCAGATGTTCTGCCTTAGTTTTGCTAAAAATCAATATGTCATCTAGATAAACAATGACAAACTTACCTATGAATTATTTCATCACTTCGTTCATCAGCCTCATGAATGTACTTGGCGCATTCGTCAAGCCAAATGGCATGACTAGCCATTCGTACAACCCTTCGTTGGTATTGAAGGATGTCTTCCACTCATCGCCTTCCCTCATGCGAATTTGATGGTATCTTCTTTTCAAATCGACCTTTGAAAAAAAAATTGCTCCACTTAAACAATCCATCAAGTCATCCATTCTTGGCAATGGGAGCCTATCCCTGATGGTGATCTTGTTAATGGCTCTGGAATCAGTGCACATTCTCCAGCCTCCATCTTTCTTTGGGCTGAGTACCATTGGAATGGCACATAGACTCAAACATTCCCTAACCAGTACTCCTGGACCTGCTTCTTAACCTCCTCGTTCTCCTAAGGCGTCAACCTGTACGCAACCTTATTTGGAAAACTAGCTCCCGGTACAAGGTCTATTTGATGACTTATCCTCCGCATTGGTGGCAACGAATGAGGCAGTTCGTCTACCACAATATCAGCGAACTCTTCAAGTAGTTCCTGAATTTCTTCTGGCAAATCATCCACTCTTGTGCTGGTCAAAATGATTTTGGGTTTTCTGACCACAAAGAATTGTGGATCTTCTTTTTTCTTAACTTCTGTAAGAAGCTCCTTCCCAATCATGAGAAGTACATTGTTGTTCACTTCTGGCTTTACCTCCTTATCCTTTATCGGAAGTAACATATGTGTTCTCCCATTCTTTTCCAGGGTATATGTATTCATTTTCCCATCATGAATCACGTTTCTATCATACTGCCATGGTCTTCCCAGCAGTAACTGGCAAACATCCATAGGAATGACATCACATAAAATCTTGTCATTATATCCTCCTATTTTAATGTCAACTAAGCACTGTTTAGTGACACTCACCTGATGTCCCTTCTATAGCCATGAAACTTTGTATGGACTCGGGTGATCAGTCGTCTCCAGCTCTAGTTTCTCCACCATCTCGGTTGAAACGAGATTATCGGTGCTACCGCTGTCCATGATAACTTTGCATTTCCTGTCTTTGGTCTTGCATGCAGTTCTGAAAAGTTTGCTTCTTTACTAGACTATCCCATGAGTCTGGTGAAGAACACAACAAACTGATACATTTATCTTCAT
>SNQJ01S0253370.1:2501-12692 GCA_010110895.2 Picea sitchensis
AGGAAACCCAAGTTAGTCTGGAGTAATCATCAATGATCAACATGAATTAGTTTTCTTTCTCTATGCCTTCCTATCTTGATGGTCCACATAAATCCATATGAACTAGTTGGAGTGGTTTATCTGTTGAATTAGAGATCTTAGATTTAAATTGTGTCCTGGTTAGCTTTCCTACTTGGCAGGGTTTACACATAGAATCTTATGGCTTTGATATTCTCGGAAGATCTTTTACTGCCTCAAGATTTTTGAGATTGATTAAGTGGTCAAAGTTTATATGTCCAATTCTCTTATGCCATAACCAACTCTCATCATGTTTTCTTATATGACACTCTTCATACATTGTTTTTTGTCCTTATGCCTTTAGCCACTACTTGTCCTGAGTTTACAGAATTTATCTTGTAGTCCTTGGAAGTGAACACCACTTCACATCCTCTATCACACATTTGAATTACACTGATCAGATTATGTTTCAGCCCATCTACAAGAATAACATTCTGGGCTTTTCCTTTGCCACTACTTAGACTCCCCATCCCTTTACCCTTGATTTTACCTGGAGCATCATTTCCAAAGGTTACATTTCCTGATTTTGTTTCACTTAGAGATAGAAACTTACCCTTGTCTCCTATCATATGTTTGGAGCAACCACTGTCAACATGCCAGGGGTTTTGTTTTCTTTGGGCTGACAACACTAGTACACACTTGTCATTTTCTTTCATCTTCCAAACCTTGACAGTTTCAGCAGAGGGGTTCAAATCTAGCTCGTAGTTCCTTAAGCAATAGTCTGCAGCTTTATATCCAAAATTATGGCAGGTGTAACATTCTGGTTCATTGAATAAAGGATCATAATGATTGTTATGCTTAACCCGTGTCCTTTTTCTAGCCATCACATTATTTACAGTCTGTGATTGTTTTTTTACTTGGCTGTCTCATTCTTTGTTGAAGCAGATATCTATTCCTTGAATATTTTGATTTCTCATATTTAAATATTAAAGAACAATTTACAACTTTGTGACCAAAGTTACAACAGAAATAAAAATATCCATAGAAAATTCCTTTGTACCTGGAAAATGGTTGTCTTCTTTGAGAAGGTCAATTTCTTCCATGCTGATGATTTATTTGAACAAAGAGTGCATTATTTCTCTGATCTATAGTTTCAGTTTTGGTACCTCTTTCGTTACTCCTCCTGGGCAGTTGATTATCTTCTTTTGTTTTTGCAGGTTTTTTGTTGTCACTGGTGGTGTATTTGACAAACTTGATGGGTTCTTTGTTTCTTGGTTGATCACTACTTGATCCTTCTTCGTAACCCAGACCCAATTTTAGCTTTGGGTTTCTTTTTTGATTCATAATGGTGGCCAATTCTTCTGAGGCTTTGATACTTGACAGATTCTGATGATACAAGGCTTGAAACTTCTCCAACTCTTTCCTAGTTCTCACTACTTCCTTTTCCAGAGCTTCACATCTTGCCTTCTTTTCTGATAACTTTTGTTTCAGAATGTCTTTGATTTTCTTTTCCTCTTCTAATTCCACTTTTAGTAGGACAAAGTCTTCATCAAGTTCTTTACTACCTTTCTTGAACTGTATCAACAATCGTTTTTGTTTTCTCTTCTTAATTTTGAGCCTGTCAATCTCTTCCAGTGCACTGATCAGTTCTCCTTCCATATCAACCACATCTTATTCTTCATTAGCATCACTTCCTGTGATTTTATTTTCATAATCCTTTTTGGCCATAAGCATGAAGTCATTTAGTTTATATTCAATAGAGGAGTCATTGTCTTCATCATTTGAAGGATCATCATCATTGTTTACACAAAGACTTTTCTTCTTAAAATTATTCTCTTTAAAGAAATTTTTATGTTTGTGATTCTCCTCATCATTGTATGTTTGATACTTTATTTTGTGAGTAAATTTATTTGCAAAATGACCTATATTACCACATTTGAAACATTTGAAAGGCAGTTTACTTTGTATTTTCCTGATCCCTTCTTCAGTCTTCTCACAATTTTTTCTTCAATTTCATCAGGCTCAGAATCCTCATTCTTGTCTTCTTTAAATGATGCTTCTTCGGATGTGGGTTTATCTTTAACTATTCTCATTTCATATGCAGTAAATGTTCCTAGAAGCTGATAAAATGCCAAGGATTTTAGATCATTAAGTTATTCTATAGCAGAGACCTTCGGGTTGAACCTATCTGGTAGAGATCTCAAAATTTTCTGAACTAAAGAGGGTTCCTCAATTTTTTCACCAAGTGCTTTCATTGCATTTACCAGTTCTTCAACTCTCATAAAGTACTTTCCAATAGTTTCATCCTCTTTTATCTTCAGCTGTTCAAACTATACTCTGTAAGTTTGAAGCTTGGCGTCCTTTACCTTATCATTACCTTCATAACTGCTAATGACTTTGTCTCACATTTCTTTGGCAGTTTCTAAGTGCATAACTTTTACAAATTATGCTTCTACAATCCCACTCATAATAGCATTCATAGCCTTAGCATTGAAGATAAATTCTATCTTGTCATCCTTATTATCTAGTACAACTGGATTTACATAACTAGTCTCTACCACATCCTAGACATCTACACCTAAAACCATTATGTAGGTTCTCATTCTAACTTTCCAAAAGGCAAATTTTGTTCCATTGAATAGAGGGGCCTTATTGGTTGAAGTTCCTTCATGGATTGACATGTTTAAGCTCTAGGATCTACCCTTAGATAAAAGGGGCTGGATCTGATACCAATTTTTGGACAACTGAGAGGGGGGGTGAATCAGTTGTTACTGCGCTTAAACAATTATATCCATTTTTTAAATTCATTACAGAACTCTCAATGATGCTCACAATAAATAAGCAGTAGAGTATTCAACATCAATCAAACACATGTACAATACATAGATAGATATTCCTGAGAAAACCCATAAAGGGTGAAAACCTCTTCTTCTTTATATGATAATTATCTTTTGTACAGTATCATTCTTATGAGCACCAACTCATAATAAGGCTACCACCTCTATTTTGCAAGCCGCTACTTGCTGAGAGCACCAACTCTCTCGTTTATCTAGAACCCACTAGAAGGAAGTACCAACTCCCTGAATGTTCCAGCACTACTGGATGGAAGCACCAAATTACAGTCATACAAGCACTGACCTATATATCAGAGAACTAATGTTCTCCCTTGCACCACCCTGCCACCCTGGTTTCTCTAGCTGCAACCAGATGGAAGTTATAACTCCCTGCGTTCAAGCACCTACTTGAAACTCTGAGGACAACAGTCATTCCTGTCACCTCCCATCCACTCTAAAATATAAAACTTTTCTTTCTGTGAATTTATTACAGTGATTCAATAATTGTTATTGGATTACCAGGATTATCACTGTTCTTCTATGCTGCTTTGCTCTGCTTGCATCAGTGTCTTCCTTCTTGCATCCCCTTCAACTTTCTGATCTTCTCCTCTGTCTCAACATGCACACCTCGGCTTTCTCTTCTTCTCATGGATATGAATTTATGTTCTTTTCTTCTTCTTTGCTTCAGCTACTGCACCTCATGCTTCTACACACATGCACTACTCACAACAACAACGACATGATCCCTTCTCTGTTCTCCATTTTTATACTCTCAATGCACCTTGTACCTTCTGCACGTGCTATACCACTGCATACCATTCCTACATTCATCATCGCTCCCACTTCTCATGAGGTCATTTGGCTTCACTTATTGTAATAGTCTTAGAACCCCTTCCATCTGTTAGTTGACTCTATGATGATTCTACACTCCACTGGCAGTGGCCTCAAGACTCTTCGTCTTCTCTGTCGATCACCCTGAAGACTCTTCAAATTCTCTGGCAGACACCATCACTTCGTTCTAGTAGTTACAGCCAGTCAAGTATGGATTCTTTGGTTGTTGGAGTATATGAACGATTGAGATCTTACTAGAAGGGGAAAACGAAGATCAACAGTTCCTCGTGAATCATCCCTATGTGAACTGGCACTAGGCGTAGGATGCCTCTCCAAAAGACCATTGGATGTGACCATAGGCCTAATCAAAAAGGTGCTTCTCAACTTGTTCTTTGGGTATTCTGTCATGAGTCTCCTTGAGTCCTTCCTCTGGAATTACCGATACCCGGAATGGATCTTATCTATGCTAGCTCCTTCCATTCACATGACCATCGACGATGACCAAGCGCTTCTCAATAAAGGGCTTTCACAATTTGTAATTCAGGAATCCTATATTGAGGCATATTGACTCTCCCATGTCACAATCCCTAAAATGGAGCTTAGAAAACACTATCTCCATCCCCTCACATGACTACTGGAGGTGACCACAACCTATGTCAGAAGGCGTTTCCCATTTCACATTTCGGGGATTCTCTGATGAGTCGTCTCGACTCTCCATGTCATGAACTCCGAAATAGAGCTTGGATTCTCTAGCTCTGTTCTCCATCTCTCGACGATGTGACCATGAGATATGACCACTAGCTAATCATTTGAGAGATTCACTCCTCAGATCAACGGTCCACGATCCATGGTGATCGGATGGCTATCCTCTGCCCTGGAACTTCAGATTTTGGGACTTTGAGGGACTGTTGATGCTAAAACTACTGGAATGACGTCACTCGATGACATGACATGATCCATGTGCATGCCACATGTCACTCAGAATTGTGATTTCCAAGTTCCTGAAATGTCGAATCATCTTGACACTTGTCGTTTTCTGATCGTTCCACGTGTCATTGCTGACATAGTCTTCCACCTGTCCTTTCTGATGTGGTCTGCCAAATTCACCTACTGGATCTGATGACCCAGATTCATCCTTGATCCAACAATTAGGATTATTTCATGATTTCACATATCGTGAGTTTGAGAGGATAGGGAACCCCATTCCTTTGAATTTTGAGTCAGCGAAAGGGTGATCTTTTGCCACGTGTCCTTCTTGGATTGATGCTCTAGATTTGTCCTCGATCCAACGGTTGACATTATATTGTGATTTCTCATATCGCGAGTTTGAGAGGTTAGAGAACCTCCTTCCTTTGACCTTTTAATTAGTGAAATGTTGATATTTAGCCACATGTCCTTCTTGGATCAACGGTCCAGATAATTTCGCGATCTTGCATATTGCGAGTTCGAGGGGTTAGAGCACCTCCTTCCTTTGAATTTCCAGTAAGAGAAATTTTGAATTGTGACTACGTGTCCTGGACAAATATGGACGGTCCTCCTGCTTTCGGGATTTGGTAATCTCGCTTCTCCTTGCACTTTAAAGAATGTGCAGGTTCTCTTGGATCCAATGACGGTTAGACCCCGTGCTCGGATCTTACGCCCGAGATCTTTCCTCCATCTGTGCACTCCTCCTGTATGGACTTACGATGTCTTCTGAGCCTGTTTTCCATCATTGTTCTTGCCATCGTTGTTCTTTCCATCAATGACAAGCTCACTCCCAATTGTGAACCTGCTAACACTTGAGTGTTTTTCCATCATCCATCAGTGACAAAATACAATATGATGATCCCAAAACATTGGAGGATACCATAAGGTGAGCTAAGTGCCTATATGATCAGCAAAAAGAAAGGCCAAATTTCCAAAAATCTTGGGAAGACAAGAAGAAATTCAAGATGGATCAGAGGAAGAAAGGAATTAAGCCACCATTATTTGGAAATAATCCTTAGGGACAAACAAATTCTAGAGAACCCAAAATGATTGAGACAGGTGGTCAAAGGCCAAAAAATCCACCTATTCAATGTTGGGTTTGTAAAGGAGATCATATGTTTAGATATTGTCCTCATATAAGTGACAAAGTGAGAGTTGTTCACAATGGTCAATGAGCTGAAATAGTGGAGGACATGGGCATAAGTTTACCCAAGATCTATGCAGCCCTAGACAACAAGAAAGTAGAGTATCAATCCCATATGATTGAAGTGGAAGGTATGATCAACAACCAAAACATTACTATTTTAATTGATTCATGAGCTAGTCATAGTTATATAGATCCTAATATGGTGGAAAGTTTTCATTTGAAAAGAAGCAAGCATGGAAAATCTTGGTTGGTGCAGTTGGCTACTGGAGCCAAAAGAAAAGTAAATGAGATGGTTAATTCATGTCTTATGGACATGAATGGACTGAGCACAAGGGAAGATTTGAACATCTTTCCTTTAGGTTCTCATGACTGCCTAATTGGTATGGATTGGTTAGACCAACACCATGCCATATTATATTGTCGTAACAAGACATTCACTTGCTTGGATGAGGAAGGGATCCTAAGGAAAGTGCAAGGAATTCCCAGGGAAATTTCTATTAGAGAAATTTCAGCAATGCAACTGAAGAAGTGCTACAGAAAAGGATGTCAAATATTTGCAACTCATATGGAGGAAGCACATAAGGATAAGGTGCCAAATTTGGAGAATCATGCAGTCCAAGAAGATTTTGAGGATGTGTTCAAGGAGGTACTAGGGCTACCCTCGAAGAGAGATATTGATTTCTCCATAAATTTTATACCTAGGGCAACTCCAATGTCAAAGACTCCTTACAGAATCTATGCACCAGAGCTGAAGGAGTTACAAATGTATCTTGAAGAACTTCTGAAGAAGGGGTTAACACATTGTTAGCACATAATTAGGTATGGGGTATTTTCCTAAAAGAAGAAGTGTCCCCGTGGGCGAAAAGAGAGATTTGAAAACCCATTTATCCCAAATTTTTAAAGGGCTGGCACGTTATTTTAACGAGCAGGTAGGTTTGGATGATCAAGATCTACCTACCTAGATCTGCAATCGAAGTTTCATTCCGGACCTCCCTCGTCGTTCTACTTTTAACGGAGGGGGGGGGGTCCAGAATTGAGTGCGTATCTCTCAACAGTCAAGACTGGGGCACCCATATCAATGACGCTCAAGTGATTCCGGACCTCCTTTGTCGTTCTGCCTTTAATAAGGGGGGGGGTGTCCGGAATGGAATGGTATTGTTATGGCCCCCCAACTCCTATCGTGTCGCCTCTTGTGTTGTCTTCTCCCCTGCCATATGTTCTCCACTTGTCCATATGACATGGCCCACTTCCTTTCACTCCTCCTCATCCTCCGACTTATGTCCCACCCCCTTCCATGTCGTCCTTCCATAACTGACGTGTTCCCCCCTCTACCAATCATGTCCTCGTCACCTCCTCATTCGTTGTTTCCCTTCATCCTTGCCTGGTCACCACTCATCTACCACTTCCAATCATGTGCCCCAGTCTTCACATCGACCTCCACGCCTCTTCCATTAGATCGCTTAGCCAATCCAAGTGGCACCGTGAGAACACCTCCACATCCCAAGAGTGCAGAGTTGGTCAAACCGTTCCCGATCCCAAGGAAGTAGTTATTGAAGTTTTTGGAGGTGGTTAGACATCATATCCACTATTAATGGAAATTCCAGAAAAGGATTAAAGGCATGTCGATTCATCTGCAGAGTTGTCAGGAGTCTGATTTCATTTGTCATAAGTGCACGATCGCTCAGAGACTGCATATGTAGACTACCAGTAGACATGCAGACGCAATGTTTTTAATGCAGTGTCTCATTTTCACTGTTGTTGTTTTGTTGTGAGTATATGTAGGCAGTTTTTCCATTTTGTAAAGGGTCGATGATTGAGAGAGGATCCCGATTGTAAAGTTTGATGAAGAACTTGTTGCTCTGGTTATGTATTGGCACTTGAGATTTCTTGTCTTATGAATGTTAGCCTCTTTCCATCTCTCTGTTTACACTGTGTTAGAAAATCTTGGAATTGGAGGATCCAGTCGAGTTGCGTTGTTATAGGATGATTTAGGTTGGATCACTGTAATAGTTGCATTGTTTCTAATTAGTTCTTGTAATTTCTCAATGCTGAATGATTTGGAATTGGAAGATCCAGTCAAGTCACCTTTCAGCTCCACTGAAACTATGAACTAAGAGGATCTTGCATTCTGAGTTTTTCCTCCTCAAGCTATCGAAAGGCCTAATTCCCAAGGAAATCTTGTTCACTCCTGCTACTAAGTCTTCCATATGCTCATTTTATAATCAACCCACTGACGAAAGTTACATCAAGACCTCTTTTGTCTTACATACCAGGCCCAATTTTCTGAGTTAAAGTGATACCTTCCTGGGTCTCCATCCCCATTCGACCACCCCATTAAATTATTTGTGACATAAACTGATGGGCGTTGGGCTCTGCTTCTGTCGCAATCTAGGAGTGACTTCTGACGCTAACATTTCTGGCGCCGTTGTCGGGGATGAAGTTGAATATCTTCCCCGGGATTGAATGACAACGATTAACTGATTCTAAAGGTGCATCAGATATCAAAACTATTGAGATTTCTACTGTGCACTTGGCAACTCCATTGACGCAACTCTGTTGGGTGACCCCATTGTTCCAGCTGTGGCTTCTAGAGGCAGACATACAAGGTTTACTCCTCAGTTGTCATTAGCGTCACCTGAAGCTGACCTAGAGAAGATTATCAGAAAGGGAAATTCCTCAGGAGGAGGTACTTCTACTGCTAAACCAGGTATTTCTAATGATTTTCATGATTTTATAGAAACTCCAACACCTTCATCTCATCCTATTTATTTACCTTATGTTCGAGTTTCCCGTAGTCTAAATTTTGGGAGTGTTCCTGCTGAGTTTTCTCCTCCCGATCTTGAATTGGTAGGAGACACCCTTGTCACTCCCCTCTCCCATGAGGTGGTACCCTGGTTCAGACCCAACACCTCTGAATATTTTCCTACCCCGAGTTTTACCACCACTTATCCTATTACCACTGTTGTTGAAGAAAGGGAAACTTTTGTCCCTTTTATCCCGCAAACTTGTTCTCCAAATTTTATGTTGTTCCCCTTTCGTCCTGTCATCTCAGTTCCTGTCTTTCTGATTCAAACCTCGTCTCCTCCTGGTTCCCCTACACCTATTGTTCCTATTGTAGGTGCTAATCCCCCTCTAAACCAAATGGATGCTATAGTGGCTTCCAGATATGCCCCCTTAATCCTACCTCAACCTATGAATCCTCTCCATGTTGGATATTACTTGAAATATATTCCTAAATTAACTGGGGAAGAGGACATAACCGCGGAAGAGAACCTTGATTCCTTCTACAATTACACAGACAACCTGAACATTGAAAATGAAGATTTCTAGATGAGAGTCTTCGTTCAGAGCCTTGATGGTGAGGTAAGGAAATGGTTTAGGGGATTGGCCCCCGGATCTATTGTCGGGATTGAAGCTCTAGATAATGCATTCCCGAGGCAATGGGGAGATAAAAAAGATTTCATGTATTACATGACAGAGTTTGGGTCCTTAAAGAAAAAGGAAGGAGAGTCTGTCTCCGACTTCTCCAAAAGATTCAATAATATATATAGTAAGATGCCTGCTGAGATAAAACCCACAGAAGCCTCCGTTAAAATCTCTTATGCTAATGCTTTTGACCCTGACTTCTGCCTTCTATTGAGAGAAAGAAGAGCTACCTCCCTATCTCAAATGCAAGATTCAGTCGTAGAAGTGGAATATAATGTATTGGCAGTTGACAGACTAAGAAATAAGACTGATGCAGATAGGAGAAAGGGAATATTTGAAGCATCAATTTTTGGCCCCTCTGTGTGTCACCCTCAAGTGGATGAATTGACCAAAATAGTGAAGTCTCTGTCCGAAGAGATGGAAAAAATGAAGGTGGAGGGGAAGCAAATTTTTTTATATAGAAATACTCAAAATATCGAAAACAAAGGAAATTTCAGGAGGCCAAATAATGCTCCCCAGCTCATGCAAAGGGACCAGAGGGGGAGAGATAGAGAAGATCAGAATATTTAGGCCCCTCTTCAAAATAATTTTGTAGAAAATGTTGAAGAAGGGGAAATAGACGAGCTTGATCCTGAAATCCACTGCTTTGGAGATACTTCTCCTTTTCCTCATCTCACTCAATCAACATACGAGGAATCTCTCATGGACAGTTAGCTAAACGAGCTGAGCAAGGGAGACAAGGCCAACAACATCCAAAACAAGTATAACCTAAGATCCAAGAAGAAGATAGGAGCACATGATATTCCTGAACACCTCACTAGAATGAAGAAACCTGCTAATGAAGTATCAGACAACAACAAAGGTAAGAAGGCCCAACCCCTCTCTCCAATGGTCCAGATTCATGTTCCTAAAGTAATGGAAATTCCAAAGTTCACATCCTCTTTTAACTTTGAGCATGAAATTCAAAAAATTCAGAATCCCTATGCCCCT
>SNQJ01S0253372.1:0-12780 GCA_010110895.2 Picea sitchensis
GTGATAGCCCATTGGAAAGGTCTTTTCAAGAAATACACATTACGCTGTAAAACTATGACTTCGACTACAATTTGACTATGGTGAGCAAAAAAACCACTGTTTAGGGCCCAAAAATGACCCTGGAAGTACAACAAGATGTGCTGACTTGCAAACATACAAAATAAGCTAGTTCGATTAAGTGGGAGGCCACTAGTATCCACCTGGAAGATGTGTATGGATTCAGACAACCCCAGAAGTGTAGAAGCCACACTTACAAAGAAGTACATAAGAACATGCTGAACTAAAAACTGTCAAGAGGAGCCAGTTGGAATAGGTGGGTGGCCACCAATATCCACATGGATCACGTGACCACCAAGAAAAAAATGAATCATCCCAGGGATCACCTAGTTATCCCCCTCCCTACCTTGGGAGTACCTCAACCCACCATTCTATCGCGCCATCTCTTATATAATGTGGATGTATGTCCACTTTGGGACTCATCACATGTACTCTCTCAAAGAAGAAGGCACACAAGAGACTTCCAAAGCTGATTTTCTTCATTTTTCCTTGCTTGCATCCTATTAACTGGGACTTCATGCACATCAATAGTGAGGTACTCCAATCATATAATATAGGCCTCAAGCATTCTCTTGTATATAAAATCATCGCTCTTGAAGCCTAATGTAGCAATGTTGATCCTGTAATCCAGGCAATCTTCAACACATGATATTCAGACTGAGGCTCTCAATATGCTTTATTGGGAGTTGGATCCTAACTTTCTCTATCTCAGCCAAGCAATACAAAGTAATGTTTTCATTGATCATTGGACCAATGGAGACTTTTCCTTTTAAGTTTACTATATCACCTTGTCAAGATAGCCCAGTGAATAAATATATATCCTTAGTCTCAATCCTCAAATCTTCCTCCCTAATCATGAAAGCATCTTCTTCCAACTCCCAGTAATCTATCAATGTTTCAAGCAATCTTCATTGTGCCCTAATCCCATTACAACGAAATAAATTGTAAAATTCACATCGTCGGAGGGCTTATTGAGCCTCCGGGTCATCCATGACCTCATTATCAACATCCCCCATGGTCTCTCTCTCCCTCCATTTAATCACCATCCTGCAAGTATTACCATTTTTTTGAGTTAGATTTTTAATTTCGGGTTTTTGCGCAGATGTTCACAACTTTCAGTTATGATAAATGCATATGTACCCGAACCATGTCAAACAAAGACGCGTACATATCCGTGCGACCTTAAAAAAAATTCACCACTCAAAAAATCACTGAAATTAAAAAACTTATGGTTGAAAATTAAGAGGAGGAAGTGGTCTCTTACCTGGTCCAAGCGGTTTCAGATTCTGATCTCTGTGCATCCTGTACTGGTCCTCGAAAGGTTGAAAGGTAAAAGGGGCTCAAATTCTCTCAAAATGGTAAAAAGTCAAATAATATCGTAAAACATGTGTTTACACCTATTTTAACTCAAATTTTCACTTTTTATATAGTTTTCTACCTCTTAAAATTTTTCCACTGTTTAGACTAATGAAAATGCCTGGGAGATATTTTCTTATGTAGTTTTCCTTGAGAGATGTCTTTTTCCACACATGTTTTTATATCTAATGGTATTTTTCAACTTCTTTGGAAAGTATCATGCTCCTTGCTGGCATATTGGGTAGGTTTCATTCTGCCTGCATAATGCATTTATCCATAGTGATCACATATTTTCCATAGGGTCAACCCCATTCATTGTGACATTATACCTTCAAGCTGCTCTAAAGGTGTCATTTATGGATGGTAGAGCTTACCTCTTCATGGGTGTCTTAGTTAGTTCCTCAGTAGCCATTTTGGCACCCATGCTGCAATTTTTTCGTAGGCTCGAAAGCCTTGTTTAGTCCTGCCATGACTTTGCATCGAAGCTTCATGTCTTCTTCTCATTTATTGCTGGTCAATTAACTGCAAGGCTTCCAAAATTTTGTTGTGTTGAGTTGTATTTTCATTTCATATTGACTGCTCACAATTTTTGGGCCTAATGCCAACTTCAACTTGTTGTTATATAACCCATTGTATATGCATTCTCAAAAATTTACCAGCCTTGCAATACTACCCTTTGTGACTTGACACATGTATCCCTGGAGGAAACTTTCCCCCAAGTTTCCATATCCTGCACATGCTTTCCTTGCATTGAGCATAGGTATGTTCCTTGTGCTTGGAACTAGTTTGCTTGCTTGCAACACTCATTTCCTCCACTGTATCATATAATTGTTTTATTCTTTTTTTCAGGATTTATAGTATGAAAAAGACAAAAAAAAACAAAAAAATAAGAATGGGAATGAGTCTTGTTTTTTTATATGGAAGCTACTTATGTCGCCCTTGAACATAACACAATCTTATGAGTCTTTACCTCATTATTTGGTGTATTACGACTTTAGGAGGCCTTTTTTCTTATTTTTTGATCATAATCTCCTCATGATGGTTATTCTTCTAGTTATATGGAGCATTTGTCGATGCCTCCTGTTTCATAAACGTATCCCAGTTTATAATCAATGTTGCCCAAGTCACATTTTTTGTCGTGTTTCTATTCAAGGGAAGTTAGCTCATGTCATCCATTCTACAAAAACCTTGACTTTTCAAGTCAACCTTCCTGTGTCAGTCAAGTACTTCTAGTTTCACAAGTATCTTTGTATCTCACTTGTGCTAGTATAGAAGCTCTCCATTGACTTCTTGCTGGAAGGTCTGCTCTGATTGACTACGGCAGATTGTTATGAGAGTATGACCTAGAGTTGCACCCTAGGCCTATTTAAATCATTGATAGGTGACCTTGCACTCAACAGATGACAAACCATCATTGGTCGTTGATTGAGTGGTTTCCCTTTTGTTCAACATCAACAACCATTATCACACATAGGGATTCGCGCGGTACCTTGGTTTCCATTTGACCCCATTGGTGGATTCCTCATCTTTGTCAGTATTCTTCATCAATGGATACTATTCAGAAAGTCTCTGCCATGTGCTATTCCATATGGTACATGCTAGAGTCATACCTCAGTTTGGTTCTTTCAATAATTTCGTCCGAGTCCTTCCAAACCTTTGGCCATTTGCTACCTCTCGTGTTGGATGATGGAGGATGCCTTAATGCCTTCCTTCCAACGGATCTCTTCCTATCGACTTCAACACATCTTGCTCTGGGAGATGGATATAGAGTCATTTTTAGTACCTTGGGGCTCGCAGACATCAGTGGATGGTTCCCTCACTATCGACAGTGGGAATAGATCAATGTCCTCTGATTGTTAGATTCTATTAGATGTTCAACATCAACTCCTTTATTTACACTTGTTAGATTGTTCTAGGTACCTTGACACCCATTATCATTATCGGTGGGTTGTCTCACATTTGTTAACAATATACATCAATGAATGATAATCAAATGATGTCTCACTGTGTTTGACTTCAACACACCTATTCCCATAGTGTAGACTCATACCATGACAAGTTATTTTGAAGACCTCAGGTGAAGTACGAGAATCACATATTTTGTGCTCCTACCCGTCTTGTATTGATTGTACCACCCTCTTCCACATTGGTACTTGCAGAGGATCAATTTGTTCACTCCATTGGTTCCAAATATCCTATATTTTGATTCTAAGACATAACTCCATTATGTATCCATTCATGGCTATGATATACATTTTTGCATGGATCCATTATGTATTTTTCTCGTGGCCATTATTGCTACTTATATATATATATATATATTACATGGACCTACTGTGTACAAATTTCATGTCCATGGACATCAATTATGCTTTTATCACTCATGGATCCATAGTGTACTTGGTTTGGCAGCCATGCTTACACCACACTCAAGCATGGGAATGCCCAACTTGAGAAGAGAGTATCATACTTGTTTCTGTTGTAGGTACTGTTCTGGGATTGGTCTTCTACTACTCCTACCCAATGGCCCCTCCACAATATCATGACTACTTTGTAATGCATTTCGACCATCAGTTCCTCTTTCGACCTCACACATTAGGGGGAATTTGTTATAGAGTCATTTGACACCACATATGCTTATGATGACTCATTGGCCTTAGTTACATCGCTTTCCCTGCTTGTAGGACCAAAATCCCCCTTTTCCTCCCAAAAAATACTTAAAAAACCCCATTTTGCTTGATGTAACGTGACTCTCATTAAGGAAACTCACGTACATATGTGCCTTGCTAGTTAGCAACATGTGTACATGTTAAATGAGCTCAAAAAAATAATAAATCTTGACATTTGGGGTGGAGTTGATAGGTTCCCTACGTTCCTGACCTACTGTATCCCGTTCTTAACTACTCCAACTGTCAAAAGTGAGTATAAATTAGAGCCTTGGAGTGGAGGAAAAACAAAATAGATAAATGAATCCTTATGCTGGCATTTTCCTAATAGCCCTGCAAGTCCCCTTTTCCCCTTGCATCTAATATTTTCCTTCCCATTTGAAAACTCTTGTTTTTAGAATTTGTGTTCTCCCTATCATGTCATGAAGAAATCCTTTACCTTCCTTGGACTTGTTGGAACACAAAGCTTTGGAGGTTTTGCTTGTCATCTATGGCCTTGGGTGGAGGAACTTGGAGCCCACTTTCGGGACTGTGCCGCAACGATTACACGTTGTAACCAACTTTTATGTTGTTAATAATAAAAGATCTCTTGTTCTTGTCCAATTCTATTTGTTGATTCATTCTTTTAATGAGATTGTCTACATATTATTTTGAATCTATTATGCAAATTGAAATAATCATGTCTATTTAGTTAGCAAATAACTAGCTATTTTCATTTGCTTGTCTCTTTGTTTGCATGATTTTTCAGAGGATCATTGTGCAAGAGTTCTGGAGCGGGATCGACTTCAAACGTTGGATTCTATGTTTGGTCTCTTTTGAAATTTAGTTACTGTAAAGTAGTTATTTTTAATTAATTTCCCGATTTGAGTCTGAGAGTGGTCTTTTAGGGTACCGCTCTGTTGTGGCCCTGGCCCATAGCCACATGACTTATTTTTCCATAACACCTCATGTGATAGAATCGTAATAAAGGGGCAATACATGGAACATTGTCTTGTGATAAGAATGGACAAGTAGGGATTGTACTTCAAACTACTTTGGATGCTATTATGGATGGTGCATGATTGTTTAAGGCCCTTAACACTATAGTTAAATGACAAAAGGCTCAGGGCAAGAATGTGAAAATGATTCCAAATCTGGGCATGCACTTATGAATGAAGAAAGCAAAAGGACAATGCATGGGCTCGTGAAGGCATTGAGAGGGTTTAGTTTAGTGGTAAATGCATGGAGGCATTGAAGTCAAGGATTACAAAATAAGTGAACAAAATGTTCATATCAGACACATTAAGATACTAGACATAGCTACCATGTTTTCTTCCTCGTGCTTTTCCAAAGGATTCCCCTGCGATTACAAAGGGTTTCAAGTTAGTACCACTGGAATAATAAACAACTTAAATTGTCAAAAGTGTTGACAATCCAGGGAATTTCTTCATGGTGACTGCATTTAGAACACTCCATATATTTTTTGAATGACGAAAAATAAGCTATGCAACTACTTTTGCACTGAGAAACTGAACTCAAATTCAGCAAAAAAGTTAAAGGAGAAAATAGACAACGAATATTTCATCGACATGCTATTGAATAATCTTCCTCTACTAATGGCTTCCTCTAGTAATGACTAGGAAAAGAGCAGATGGAAGCCAAGCTACTTCATATGAACATGGTTTTTAGGTTGGGTCCAAACCTAGTTAGGCATGGAATTCAAAAGAGAGATACTGTATCCACACTCATCTCTCTTTTATTGCAAATTTTCATCTCTCTTTTATTGCAAATTTTGTTAAGAAAATTGAGACTAATACTACACACATGGTTGGTTTTGAAGTCATACCTTACAATGTGAAGCATGAATATGAACAACCTTGGGATCTTGAGAAACCATAGCTAAAAACGTGTGATGAAAATATAAAGCGTTATGTTCTAGGCATGATACTTCCCGGGAAGTGGAGGAAGGTAAAATGATAATTTTAACGTACAATGTTAATTTTGAGGAAAGTCCCATGAAAATGGCATCTTGATGGGATACATACCTTCTAGTGTCAGATGATTAGACACACTAGTTCTCTATTATTAATTCACTAATGATTGTTCTCTTCCTTTCTGATATGGTGGCAGTCATCATGATGCAAACTTTATATAGGGATATCTCAAAATACATCTAGTTGGAGACACTAGATGAAGCACAAGAAGAAACATGATGGAAATTGGTCCATGGATATGTGTTTAGCCCCCTTACACATTTTAGCTTGATGTGTATATGTGAATCAATTTTCTAGAATGCCACTTGTCAAAATGATATTTGCTATGCTTGGTTTCCTTTGTCCTTTCAACCGTGGTGCGTTGAGATATTGTTTAGTGTTGATATTGTTAATGATTTTAATATTATACTTTATAATTTATTTTTATGTGTAATTACAAACACTTATTTTTACTATATTATTTATTATTATTATTATTATTATTAATATAATTGAAATTGTTTTTTGTTTTGTTTAATATCAACATTACTAATTACTAAATATTCTAGTATTATATTTTATAATTTATCTTCAATTTGTGGTTGCAAACACTACTTTTCTCACATCATCATTTATTATTATTATTAATATAATTGAGATTTTTTTGGTTTTGTTTAATATCAACATTACTAAATATTCTAGTATTATATTTTATAATTTATCTTCAATTCGTGGTTGCAAACACTACTTTTACCCCATCATCATTTATTATTATTATTGAAATTTTAATTTAGTATTATATTTTATAATTTATCTTCAATTTGTGGTTGCAAACACTACTTTTACCCCCATCATCATTTATTATTATTATTGAAATTTTAATTTAGTATTAATATTGTTCATTATTTTAATATTATAYTTTATAACTTATCTTTARTTTATAGTTATTATTATTTAAATAATGTTATAAATGATCTTATTTTAATCAAATTTTTATTTTATATTAGTAGTCTTTTCTTCTTAATACAATTGATATATTGCTAGTGGGAAAATCTCCCAAGGTTTAGGATATAGACATAGCAAATGACTTCTTAAAAGTTAATCTAGTTTCTACACTACCCCAAACATACCAAAATAAATGAACAAAAAACAGTGAAAGAGAAGATCGCTAATTGTACCTTTTATCCAACGTCTGGTGATGATCTCCTCAAGCTCTGTAGCTCCAAAGACTGCAAGTCTCCTCCCAAAGCTGACTTGCATCCAAGACTAGACAAACATGGCTACATACATGCTATTTCTATTCATAAATTAGGGTTATATATCAAATGTTATGTATAAATCAAGGAAAAGACACAAAATTACATCATCATTTAGGACAGGGAAAAAATACTCTTTTATTCATTAAACAAAGACTGAAACTTACAATCCTTGCCGGACACCGTTCCACGAACCTAGTCCGGGCTCCTCTTTACAATGCTCCAAGTGCACCTTCAATAGGCCTCTTCTCTCATTCTACTAATCACCTCAAGGGAAGGGAATGGATTGAATGGAAGAAAAGGGGCTGAAGAGGGAATGTTGAGGCAGTAACTCACAAAAAGTTGCAAATGCTTGGGCAATGAAGGGAAGTGAAATTGGGAAGAGTTTCACTGTTCTTATGCTTGGTTGTGAAATGAGATCCCAACACCTCTTTTTATATGACAAAATGATGGTTATTCGGTTGGGGGACGAGCTATAGCAGGTGAATTGGTTGGGAAACCTCCAATACCCCGCAAGTTCCACCGAATTCCTTACAATTTTTTAATTTTTGCAACTTTTGGAGGTATACACAGGCTGTGTATTGTGCAACAAGCGTATGTACGTGGGCTTTCTATCATGCATAAAGTGTATGTATGCAGGTTGTAGTGGTGCAAGGCACGTATATGCTCTAAAAAATGGTTTTTTAAGTAGAGATCCTCAGCAGTGATATGGAAAATTATGCAAGTAAGAGGGCCAATGCCATGTATGCATGACTAGGGAATTTTAGGGCTATAGCAGATGCCCCCTAATGTGTGAGGTTGGAAGAGAAACTGATGGCCGACATACATTACAACAACTTCACCAATGCACAAAATTGAGTGAGCACGGGACCAGAGTTCAGGAGGTGCTATCTACAAAACAACAATTGTCTCTCCGAGGCGGGCATACCCATGCTCAGGATGAACTGAATCATGGTTGCCAATCAAATATACTATAGATCCATGTCATATAACTATATAAAGTGTAGCAATGAGCAATACACAACGAATCTACATTTCAATATTAGTCGAAGATATACAAGCATAGTATGTATCTTCAAGAAGCTAGTGACGCCTGCAGCTGGAGATGAGGTCTTCATAGCTCGAGAAACAACTTCAATATCTTCAAAATTTAGGTAGGATTACAATGGGAGTGGATAGCTCACTACCTTGAGGTCTTCGACAATCCGTCGGGAAAAAACTGGAGGATCTCGATGATCAGGCAGAGAACTTCGTCGATTTCGAATCTAAACTTGACTGGACTCTTAGGATGGTCGACTCATGGAAGTCAAGAGACAAACCACAGAAAGGCCGACTCAGGTTGAGTAAAACTTCCCTTGGACAAAAACACGAAAGATGCTAAGACTCAGGCAACATGACAATGACATAATTTTGTGATGCAGGAGGCAACACAAACTCTCCATATGTTTGGAAGAGTAACCAAATGGAGGATGACACAAATCTATGTAGCGAGAACAACTTCCTAAGTTCACACTAGATCCCAATGTTTGACGAACAAACGAAAGGATGTGCTTTGTCCAAGAGTGACTATCTTTGCTTCCAAAAAAAAAGGTGTATTTCCCGTCCCCTCTTTTTGGAATATTTGTTTTTTTTGTCTTTTTCAATTTTTAAAGAGCTTGAAAAAGAATAAAAGAATGCTACGTTACAAAGGAGGAACGAGTGTCGTGACAAGAAAACTGGTTCCAAGCGCATGGAACACACTAATGCTCAGGGTAAGGAGACATGTGCAGGATAAGGACACTCGGGGAAAATTCCTCCATGGGTCAAGGTGTCAGGTCGCAGAGGCAAGAAGTGATGCAAGGATTGCGTATAAGGAATGCTTCAAAGGTTTAGTTGAGAGCAACATGGATTCAACATTAGGCCAAAGATGCAAAGATGAGACCCGCAATGCGATTAAGCATGACACAGTGAGAGCCCTTCTATCTAATTTTTTACGATCCCAGAGAAGGTAAGCTCGACAGCTTTTTCACGTCTAGAGAGTATGAAAAAACGCAAAATAAGACTCCAGAGAGTACCTTTTTTAGAGGTAGTCTAGTCGGTTCGAAAAGGGTTAAACTTGCACCAAAAAGACGTCTATTCAAAGCTATTTTAACGAGTGTGACAAAGACAAGATCACCCGACAATAATTTCAATTTTAAGGAGTGTGAAAAGAGATTAATTATTGTCTAACAACCTTTTTCTGAGTTTAGTCTCCTTAGCCCAAAAAAGTATAAAAGTAACCAAGGAGAACTCTCCCGACAAGATGAATCTCCCGAGGCGTACCTTTTTTCCGCTATAATCTACATGCTGGAAAAATGGTTAAACTCATGCCAGTATATGTTCTTCTGGACCAATTTAACGAGTGTGAAAGAACAAGGTCACTCGACGATCTTTTCAATTTTAGGGAGTCTGAAAAGAGCTTAACTATGGACTCCAGGGGGGGTCCCTTTTTCGTAATTAATCTCCAAGGCCCAAAAAAGGTGATAAACCAAAACCAAGGAGAATGTTCATTTTTCGAAGATTTAGTCCCTCAGGCTCAAAAAAGGGTTAAACTTACGCCTGAGAATACTCGACTAGCGAACATAAGTTCCTAGAGCATACCTTTATTTGTAAAATTAGCCATCTGGACCGAAAAAGAGGTAAACTACCGCCGGACAGATGTGCCTTCAAATTTGAGTTTGGCAAGCGTGAAGGGAAACAAGATCACTCAACAATATTTTTATTTTTAGAGAGTTTGAAAAGGGCTTAAAGGAGACTCTAGGGGCTACTTTTCTCAGTTAATCCATATGAGATCGAAAAGAAAAAATACAATCTCGTTGGATGTTTCTTTCAAATTTCAAAGTGAGCTTGAAAGACAACAAAGCATGCTCATTAGGGAGTCCTGAGGGTAAGGCCTAGGATGACGATGAACAGAATAATGAGGCTTCATTTCATAATCATGACATGACTAATCAAGGAATCCCAAGCCTATATTCATAGCTGATAGCATGGACACCAAAAATGCAACAAAGGATCTACCTAGGGAATACATGTAAAGGTAGGCTCTACCACCTAATTACGAGACTTCTAAAGCAGCAATGAAGGTTCCGTGTCGCACTTCGGTGGGGTCTATCCTATGGCAAAGTGAAAAAGACAACGAGATGCAGAAAGTGGGAATGAAATCCTAACTTATATGCAAAAAGTTGGAAAAAATGACTTTTACCAAAGGACACAAAAAAATGTGACCCATCCCAAAAAATCACCAAACCGAAAGGAAAAGAGTACCAAACCGACCAATAGAAAACTTAGAAGTGAAATCGAGTGATCACCAAGCCAGGAAAAAAGGCAAAGGGGGTCAAAAAGGGGCAAACATGGCAAAAAAAGTCTATAAATAGAAGTGGACAACTCATTTTTACCATTGCAATTTGAAAATCAACCTAAAGGTGAAAAAACCTCTTTGCTAAAAGAGTGGATTCCTGGAGCTTTAGTGGATGAAAAGACCTTCTGTTTGGACCAATTAAGTACAAAACCCCTACACTTGCAATTAAATACTTCCTTTATGTTTTAATTTTGTGTTTGGAGGGGGAACGCTCTTGTAAAAAGAGCGGCCCTGCATGTATGCGGGCTGTCCAAGGCCAGCCCACGTATGTACTCAGGAAGAAGACTACACAACCCACGTACATACATGACTGTGTAAAAAGAAGCTTGCATACACCCTATAGTACTTTGAAAAAATAAAAGACAAGTACTGACTCATCTCTATTTTTCCATGTAATAGGATGTATGTTCACTGGCGAGAGAGAGAGAATGAGGAGCTCGATGTTCTGGTCGAGGAGGACCYTGTAGCCATTGYTGCATTGAAACATTGTGGGTTATGGAAGCTCTTCTAGTGTTTGTTTATGACGGCACAACTGAGGCTGCTCAATGCTCTTATGGAGTATTGGCATCYTGATGCTAAGTCTTTCATGCTAGAGGKTCAATCACTGACCTCAACCATAGAGGATATATACTTCTTGATTGACCTCTCAAGAAGAGGGAACCAGTCAACTTGAGGACATTTCCTCCAAGTCCTTTTAACATCAAGGACTACATTCATATGTATTGTGAGGACGACACTGAGAAGGTAGGTTCTGAGGTGCCAATCAACAAGATCACCAACCTTTATTTACATGTGATATTACTTTTGATCGGGCAGATTACTGGATCCACAACCCTTCATCAGGCCTCCCGGGCGCACATGCATTGTGCCATTCAGTTCTCGGAGGCCAGCATTTTTTACTAGAGTACTACCATGCTTGTATGCATGAAGAGACATCTTACAAAGTGTCGACGACATACCAAAAATAACTTTGGGTTTGGTACTATCTTGTGCTTCTTCTTCTTTGAGAGGGTGCCCAGTCTCAGTCCCAGAGAGACAGTACGGGGGCATGTATCCTCCTTCCCATCAGTGAGCAGGTGGGCAACATTATTGCCTAGACAGGGTGGAGGGAGGACCATAGATGCCTTTGCCGATAAGTTTTTTGACTAGTGGGCACGTCAGATTCTGGTGATCGAGGATTACCCATATGTAACATACATTTTAAAGTTTATTTAATTTTAAATTTTCATATATATCCTTTTTATGCATGTATAGAGTACTCACTCGTGTATCTGTTATGTACAGATGTGGGGCCTGTACGACCAGTAGAATTCGCACGGACTCGACGAGGTCCTCAACCTGAGGCAGGACTAGCAGCAACAAGAGGACCAACAACTGTAGGGGGACCCCCATCCGGACAGGCTGATAGAGTCTTGTGACAAATGGAGCGCAACCTCACTCCGCTCACCCGTGTTGTTCCTTTGGCCAAGATCGAGGATCTCCCTCCGACTATGCAGCCACATGTAGTAGGGGTGCCTCAGACTTGGGTCCAGTTGTTCTGGCGTTTGGAAAACACCATTGTACATTATAGCAGGGCCAATAGGGATCGTCCTTAGATAACATTAGACCATTGATGTGCCGAGGGCACTTTTTGTACTATATGCATTTTTTGAGGGCATAAGCCCAACGATCTAGAATGATGAAATTTAAGGATTTCATGCCCACCTATGTACCCATGACACTATTTTTGGACACACACACACACACATATATATATTTACATATTTCTTGTCTTATGGATGACATTTTTCACAAATGTATTTACATGTGTATGTGTGTGCTTTTCTTTTTATATGTGAGCAACATCCAATCTAAAACGTGATTAGCTAGAGTATCTGTTAAATGATTAAATCTCCTAGGAACATGGATATACATCGAAAGATCATTCTAAGAGACATACCCTAAGGCCGAATTGTTGGTGCAGAGTGGGATCATAAACGCGGTAAACTCCATTTAACCGGGACACAACCAGCTGAGCATCTAGGTAGACCTGGAGGTGAGAAATTCCATGTGACAAAGCGTCACAAAGCAATTCTATCACTGCGTTGTATTCGACAACATTGTTTGTAGCGTCGCCT
>SNQJ01S0253373.1:0-12692 GCA_010110895.2 Picea sitchensis
TATGCATTCTCATCAAGGACAATACATATTATTGTTGAGTCTCTATTTTGACATAGATAATGCCCTATATTACCCTATATCTAAGCCTTTTTGCCTCTATTATAAACCTATACTGGACTACTCCCTCCCAAAACACATGCCTAATAGCTATGTCATGTCTACAAGAGGTAATTAATGGTTTAAAGCATGTTTGTTTAACTTTCTTAAATTAATTCGATTGAAAGTGTTTTATTTTGTATAGTCCTAATGATTTAATTTATGAGCAGTCTATCCAGCACTACCAGACACTGTGTAATCTGGTACCAAATCCATTTAGGTACCCAATACAATTTTAATCCGGTACCAAATCCATTCTAGTACAAAGACGTGTGTTATTCTGGTACTACCTTCTCTACTCTATTCTGGTACTAGACTCACGACTGTGTGCAATCCGGTGCCAGAACCTTTGTTTCCAGAATGTGCCAGTTGGACCTGAATAATGGTGAAGATTTCGAGAAGACAGTTGGATAGAAGCGCCCGAGTCAGTTTTCCAGTTGCAAGAGACTCCATCGTTCATGCACTTCGTGTCATGAGGATGGAGTCAATTCCTAAAAATTCGATGTAAATATTAAATGTGAAATATCTCAAACTATTTAATGTTTATCCATCGATATTGATAGTATCATCTTACCTTATATAAGGAATGTTGTATAGATGATAGCTAGTGATAATAGTGAATGTAAAAAGTATATTGTAAGAACCAGATAATACTTATCATGTCATGTATGAAGTAAAATATTGTTGATCCAATTTACCAGCTGAATTAATACAGAAGATCTTTTATGTCAATTCTTGGATGTGAGTGAAAAGTTTTAGTCTGTTACTTCCTTAAGAGGTTCCTTGTTGGTTCGGCAAGGGCCCACCGCCCCAACTAAGGTAAACCTCCTTGTATACGTTTTGTGTGTTTGTGTGGATAGTTTACAGCAGTGTGTGTGTTATTGGTCTTTACTTCATTTTCAGGATTGAGCATTGAGTTAATCATTCTGGATTGGTGTGAATAAGCAAGTGTTAGATCGAATAGACATTTCATTCTCAGATGTTGAAGGTAGATATTTCATAATTTGAAGTGTGGGACTAATATTTTGAGTTTATAACTGTAGTAGACCTAGTATTGCAAGGGACCAGGAGACTTTATATTTCATCTTCATGCTCTGTAATAAAGTCTTTCAATTATACTGAACTTCCCTAGTGCTGGTTTGATTGAAATTACATGAGGTTGAAGTTGGCTTTTGTTTCGAGAATGGTTGGAATTGATTGTTTTAATTTCTACAGCAAACAAGCTTCTTAAAGTTCATCTTTTCAATTCAAGCGCCTAAAATGAACAAACTTGTTTATCTAGGACAACATCTCTTTGATTGGCTATTTGTTTAAGTTTCATTATCAGTTTTCTCTTCTAGGCTCAGAGAATACTTTGAAGTGTTTAGAAATCTTAGAAACGAGATTTTTATGTTATTAATTATTTCCTATATGCAACTGACTTAGGTAGGTTACTTGTTCTCGGAACATATTGTGTAACGACTCTTTTGATTACGAATCTCGGATTGACATTTAAATGAGTGTGAGATATACATTGAACATATTTATGCACCAATATTTTGGCGTCGTTGCCGAGGAGTTGTAAACGGTAACAGGTAGCATATTTTTTATTGGTTTGATGAAGTATTGAATTGGATTTGAGGATAATCTGAGCGCAGAGAGAAGACGGTAAGATGAAAGGTAAGAACCAGTGCATCCACTTTGGTGGGGTTGCTCCAAAGTTAGGTTGTCCTCCTACCTCTAACTAGGAATCTGCATTTTTATTTATTTCATTTTTTATTTTTATTTTTATATGAGTAGGTACATGGATAATAAAGGTAGATTTATTACTCCTAAAATCTTAGAAAAACTAGAAAAGCAAACAACAAAGAAAACCCCCCCTTGTACTAATTCATCGAAAACTCGTGCAGGAAAAAGTTTCAGAGGAGAGAGCTCAAAGGAAACAATTGCAACAATAGAAAAAGGCACTAGATATAAATCCATTGATCAGATTAAAGACACAAGGCAGCAAGAAAGGGAGGAAGCACTGGCGACCCCATCCAAAGGAGAAACTGGAAAAGAAGTAGAGGTGGTAATAGAAGAGGCTGCATTTTCTGTTGGGATCCCACACAAAACCTTGGAACAACCAGAGATACCGGGTAACCTGGTGGTGGAACCATCACTCAATGGAGAAAATTCACCACCTCCCTACAGATTTCTTGGAAACATGGCAGAAGAAGAGGGAAACATAGCCAATGAAACAGACACATTTGGATTCCCCATACTGAATATTGCTAAAGACATTGCTATGAAGAACATTCCATTATATTCACTTCCTCATTTATGAGGTATGTCGACAGAAGACCCTGACTCATTTTTATTTGAATTTGACATATTGTGTAGGAGCTATAACTACACAGAAAATGCTCAAAAATTAAAACTTTTCCCAGCCACACTAAAAGATTTGGCACTACGGTGGTTCATGAGCTTAGGGGAACACACAATTTTTTCTTTGGATGGTATGAAGGAGACCTTCCTCTAGAAATACCAAGATTATTGCAGACCTAGGGATGCTAGGAATGATATATTCAAAATGCAGCAATCAGAAGAAGAAATCTTAGAAGACTACCTAGAGAGGTTCTTATACAATTACCAAAAGACTAAGCAGTTTTCCTTAGATACATATACAGTTAGGACTGTCTTTCTAAAGGGTGTGAGGGATGATTGCACTGAAGTGTTAAACCTAATGAGTTATGGGGACGTATACCAAAATCCATTTGCAGACATAGCAAAGTATTGTAAAAGATGCTCTCGCAGTCAAGCTAAAACGGGGAAAAGTATAAGGGACCCTACCAACAGAATTGCTAAACCCACATCTGAAGGTGTCATGAGGATTGAACTAGGAAATCTATTGGAAAAATTTAAAACAGATATCCTAAACACCATCAGTTCCCAACTAGATACCATGAAAATTAAAAGAAAACAAGAGGAAGAAAATGTTGCGTTAGCAATTTTCTGTCATCGGTGTAGGAGGAAACACCCTGAAAAGGAATTCCCCCTCAATGTTATTGAAATATGTGGTCTTTTCATAGAGGACCATCCCACTAATGAATTCCCTTCTCTTCCCAGACTCAAGGCCATGTTCAAGGGAGGAGGAGAACCTGAGACATCCTACCCCCCTAGGAGACCATGGAGACAACAAAACCTCGGCATGTTTGCCGACCCAATTACACAATACCTACAATAGAAATGGTTACCCCCCATGTCTTATCCTCAATGGTCGACACAAACCCAACCTTGGCAACAGGGGTGGAGAGGACCTATATATGGAAATGTCCCCTTTCAACCAACAAATTTTCCCACCTATCCACAATATCCTTCGAATATTTCACACTTTCTCTCGGGATTTAACCCCCCTACTCTTCTTCCACCCCCACAATTACAACAACCATTTTCACTACCCATGAATCCAAATATGCAGCAACCAATGCAAGTTGCACCCATCCAAAACCCTCCTCGACCTACCCCTATTCCTGCACAACCTATCCCTAACCCAAATAACATACCGACACAACCTATATAAAACATTGAAGTACAAACCTTTCCTGCATATGTAATAACGCCAGCTCCATTTAATGGAATTGAATTAAGATCAAGAAGGATTGTAAACAAAACAAATCCCACTATGGTCATTCAAGAAGAACAAGTGCATAATCACACAAACCAAGAAGAACAAATAGATGTCCAAACGGTTCAAAGAGAAGAAAAGATGACTGATCCATTGAACGAAAAAAGAAACACTCCAGTACCACAAGAAATTCCTTCTCCCAACTCCCTTGCAGTAGAAACACCCCATGAAATGAATCCCCCTTACCCAGAAAGTTTGCTCGTAAAGAAAACTGAGGAACCTCTAGAACATAATATAGAGACTGAACTCTGGAATATATGTGTAAAGATCCCACTACTACAGGCCATTAAAGACATACCTATCTATGCTAAAATTGTAAGGGACCTTTGCATTAAAAATCCAAGGAGAAAGAGAAAGGAACCTCCTGGCATATGAGTGGTAGGGCAGTTATACGAATTTATAACATAAATGCCTTCCAAGTATAGTGATTCAAGGAACCCAGTAGTAACCATAGAAATCAATGGTGTTTCCTTACCTAACACATTGATTGATCTAGGGGCAGCAATAAATGTGATGTCAGTAAACACTATGAAAGCACTGCAACTAGATCACTTAAGACCTACACAAACTTTGATATAGCTTGTAGATAAATCAGTCCTCACCCCAGCAGGAAGTTTAGATGATATAACAGTGGCATTGGCCTCTTGGGAATACCCTGTGGATTTCTTGGTAATCCATCCCAAATCCCCCAAACCAGGACACCCAGTGGTACTCAGTCTACCATGGTTGGCCACTGTTGATGCATTCATTAGTTGTTGATCTAGAGAAATGAAAATTTCCAATGGTACTCAAAGTCAGAAACTTATCCTTTTTCCCCCCGCCCGACCAGTCACTGAAGTTCCTCTCTGGTTGGAGAATCCTTATGGGGAGGAGGACTCTACTCAGCCCTTGTTGACACTTGAACAAGTAAAAGGAACACAAGAACACTCTGAAGAACAAATCCTAAGTCTATTCTTACCTTCTTCAGCATGCATTGACTATCCCCAATATTTCCCTAACTACACACACATCTTTAGCCTTGAATTTCTAGAAACTTGGCACCCTTCCACTTCTACAATAGACACTCTTTCACAAGTAGAGGAAGGGAAGGAATCGGTTGTCCAAGCTATTGAAATCAGCCCTAGAAAGTCCTTATATATCAATGTCAGCCTAGAAACAGATCAACAACAAAAGCTGGTACAAATGATTCAAGGGAAATCTTATGCGTTTGCATGGGATTACTCTGACATGAAAGGGATCCACCCAAATACTTGTATGCATCATATTTACACTAACAATCAGATCAGACCTGTCAGGCAGCCCCAAAGAAGAATGAACCTAGCCTTCAAAGATATAGTAAAGGAAGAACTCCAAAAACTCCTAGAGGGAAATTTCATTTACCCTATATCAGATAGCAAATGGGTCTCCCCATTAGTTATTGTACCAAAGAAAAATGGGAAATGGAGGATTTGTGTGGAATTTTGAGAACTAAATAAGGCCACCTATAGGGACTACTTCCCTTTACCTTTCATAGATCAGGTCTTGGACACTTTATCTGGGAAGAGGTACTTTTCTTTCCTGGATGGGTTTAGTGGTTACAACCAAATACAAATTTCACCAGAAGACCAGGATAAGACCATATTCACCTATCCTTGGGGAACCTATGCCTATAGGTTTCTCCCCTTTGGGTTATGTAATGCCCCTGCTAACTTTCAAAGGGTTTTCTTGGCTATTTTCTCTGATTTGACCAATGATTGTGTGGAAGTCTACATGGACGACTTCACAGTATATGGGGATGATTTCCAACAGGCATTGGATAATTTGAAGAAGGTACTAGTTAGATGTAAAGAGACCAACCTCTCACTCAGTCATGAAAAATCGAGAATGCTGCTTACTGAAGGAATTGTTCTAGGTCACCACATCTCTAGTACAGGAATATTAGTGGATGCTGCCAAAATAGACATTATTTCCCAAATTAAGATCCCTGGCTCACAAAAGGAAATCAGAAGTTTCTTAGCGCATGTTGGCTACTATAGGAGGTTTATTCAAAATTTTACAAAACTAGTTTCCCCCTTTTTCAAACTACTAACGAAAGATTTTGAATTCTGTTGGGATGAGAAATGCCAAATCTCCTTTGAAAACTTAAAAACAAAAATTTCAAGTGGCCCTGCTTTGAGAGGTCTAAATTGGTCTCTTCCTTTCCATATATGTACAGATGCCTCAGATACCGCTTTGGGATTTGTATTAGGACAAAGGGAAGGGTAGATTCCTTATGCTATATACTTTGTTAGTAAGAACCTCTCACCTGTTGAAGAAAACTATATTGTCACAGAGAAAGAATTGTTATCAGTAGTACATGCCATCAACAAGTTTAGACACTATATAACAGGATACGAAGTTTTTGTGCACACTGACCACTCGGCTATCATATTTCTAATGAATAAACCTATTACAAATGCTAGAGTAACTAGATGGTTGTTGTTACTACAAGAATTCAATATCACTATCATAGATAGGCCTGGAAGAGACAACTTGGTTGCTGATTTCTTGTCTAGGATTATCCATACAGGTGACAGTACTCCAGTAGATGATGATTTTCCGGATGATAATTTATTTTCCATTTCTACTTTCACCCCTTGGTATGAAGACATAGCCAACTATTTGGTAACCAAAAATCTGCCTCAAGGTATGACATCTAGAGAAAAATAGAGAATTGTTCAGCTAAGTGCCAATTATATGTGGCATGAGGATACCCTATACCGAATGGGACCTGATTTGGTAATCAGAAGATGTGTCCAGGAAGATGAAATGCAGGATATCTTTAGAGCCTGCCATGATGGCCCATGTGGAGGACACTTTTCTGACAAAAGGACAGCTTACAAAATCCTACAATCTGGCTATTATTGGCCGACCATTTTCAAAGATGAAAAGAAATATGTGGCCAGTTGCGATGATTGCCAAAGAATGGGAAAACCTACATCAGTCGATGAAATTCCACTCCAAGCCCAAGTAGTAATTGAACCCTTTGAAAAATGGGCCTTGGATTCTGTAGGACCTATCAATCCCATGTCCCGCAGAAAAAAATACATATTAGTTTGCACATACTATGTAACAAAATGGGTAGAAGCCAAGGCCCTGTATTCATCTAATGAACAATCTGTTGTATACTTTCTCTTTGAGGAAATTTTCACTCATTTCGGGGTACCTCAGGAAATAGTCACTGACCAAGGGACGTAATTCACCTCAAATTTGGTCAAGGATCTTACTAAACAATACAAGATCAAACATAGAAAGTCTTCACCCTATCACCCCCAAGCCAATGGACAAGTGGAATCGACCAACAAATTGATAGAGGCCATCCTCACTAAGATTGTTCAGCTGCATCACAAATACTGGCCTGATAGGTTGCCTGAGGCCTTGTGGGCCTACAGGAAAGCCTGGAGAAATACAACAAGCCATGCACCTTATGATTTGGTGTATGGAAAGCAGGTACTACTACCCATAGAATTTTAGGTAAAGACCTTCATAACTGCCATGCAATTAGGAATGGATCTGAACGAAGCTCAAAAATAGAGGCTATTACAATTGAACAAGCTTGATGAGATAAGACAAGATGCTCTACAAAGAACCACCTTGATACAAGAGTAAAGGACCAAATGGAAGGACAAGTACATTAAAAAGAAGTCCTTCCAGCCAGGTGATTGGGCCCTCCTATATGATAGCAAATTCAAAAATTTGAAAGGCAAACTATCTACCAGATGGATGGGGCCCTATGAGGTTGATATAGTTTATGACAATGGTGCAGTAAGAATAAAGACTATTGATGAAAATCAGACTTCCCTTGTTGTAAATGGGCATCAACTGGAGGTTTATCACAAACCTCTGTCAAAGGAGGATTTTGTCAAAAATGTTCTTCAAACTTTTGAAATGCAACTGGTAAGTAAGAGGGTTTCTCCTCCCGCTGACCTACCATAGTAAGTTCAAATTGTATAAATTCCTTTTCTGTACATAGGTGTTTCATGAGATGAAGTTTTTCTTTATTTTTGGTGGTGTTCCCATGTAGATAAACAAATAAGGAGGACAGCTACCAGAGAGAGTCTTCTTTAATTTTTTCAAACTCTTTAAAATTGAAAATACCGGTGAGAAGGAACTGGCCCGAGCTCGATAAAAATCCACGGGACAGTATAGAGAGTCTTCTTTAAGTTTTTCGGACTCTTTAAAATTGAAAATACCAGCGAGCAAGAACTGGCTCGGGCTCGATAAAAATCCACGGGACAGTATAGAGAGTTTCATTTAAGTTTTTTAGACTCTATAAAATTGAAAATACCGGCGAGAATTAACTAATCTGGGCTCGATAAAAATCCACAGAAAAGTAGTAGTTAGGATTATTATTGTATTGTAATAAAAGAGGAAATGCCAGCAAAAGCGTGGTCACCTTGGTTCCAGAAGAAGATGAGTTATGTCATCTCAGTCACTGGTCATTACAGAGTACCCTCCTGTTACAAATATTTCCTGCATTATTCCTCTATAAAATTTGGCAACTACATGGTTTTTCAGACGAATTTGACCATAGAACACCAGCTATTCCTATAAAAAACTGTCACCAGAATCAGTGTCAAGATTTTTAAGCACTGGAAAAATGTTCATTTTTTTTTGTGTGTTATCTCGCATCAATGATCACCTCTATGTTCATACGGTATGAAGGGACACCCCTGTACCAAATCATCTTGTTGTGCCTATCCGGTACCGGATCCTATCCAGTATGAAAGAAGGGACCCTGCATTATTCCGGTACTAATTACCAATTTTACACACAGATGATCTGGCAATTAGGTAATCCGGTACTCAGGTGATCCCATACCAACTACAAATTCTACACACAGGTGATCCGATACTCAGATGATCCCACACTAATTTCAACTCGGCGCCCAGGCGCTCCGGTACTTAGATGTTCCAGTACTGGAAATAATATGACAGGTAACTTTCATCATGTTTCCAAGTCGTTGTCCAATTATTAGTACTAGGACATACATATTCAACACTTTTTTTCGTGTTATTTAAAGGAATTAGACTAAATATGCATTTAGAACATCTGATTTCTCTTGGATCATGACGTACCCCTGTTTTGTCATGAATCTCTATAGAAATCTTAGACCTCACTTCCATGAGGAGGAAGTTTCCTACGAAATATCAAGAGTGCAAAGTCATGATGTCTTTTACCAGATCAAACTCATACTCCATTTGTCTATCCGGTAAATAAACCCCATAAACTTACGATTCGTTTTCGTACTATATGAGACGAAACGAACCACGAATCACAGCATACCAAGTAATGATCCCAACAGATTTCACATACACGAGTCCCAATCATAATGACCACGTCCTTCTGTGAATATCGTCTGACACCAAGATTCCCACGAATCTGGAAATCGTTAGTAGATCTGACCTACCTCACCATATCATCATGAGTATCGACATGACCATTGTAATCCACACTTCCATTCATAAACGCTCTTTTGGATGGCTCTTCCATCCAGATGAGCGTTATTTATCGTTGTTGTCACACTGTCTATAGACACTCTATGCCTTTGTATCCCTTGCATACTTTTCCCAACCGATATTCTATCATCCGGTACTCAACCCTCGACCCTCTATCTGTGCTTTATCCACCCGAGAGAATTGTTTAAGCGAGCATGGGGGTCGACAAGCATGAGCCCATATTTAAAATGTATAGATAAACAACAGAATATCAGGCTTGTAAGAAAAAATATGAACAGGAAAGGTGGGTTCCATTCTTGGAGAAATTTAAAGGTCATCATGAGGGAATTTATCTCGTCTTTGTGTAGGCATATGATGCATAAAATGTGCATCTTGGGGATGTGAATTTAACAATTATAGAGGCCAATATAGCAGAATCTACGGGTCTCCCGATGGCTGGAGAAAAATACTTCAAGAGAGTGATCGTTGACAAAAAGCTTTGTCAAAAATTCCTCAAGCCAGAACATCATGACCCCGATTGGACCAAGGGCGTCCCTCGAAGCTACATCAAAGATGAATATTGGACGATGCTTATAAGTCTACAAAAATTCCTCACTTGCGAGGGAAGGTATGTCGTGACCTTCATTTATCATTTAAAGCTTTTATCACATTTCGAGGGAGGACCAGAGATTAATTTTCCCCACTTTTTATGGATGAGTTTAAAGAAAATGGCAAGAGGGGTGAGGTCATTTTCCAAGAAACCTAAGACAAGCCTTCATCATCACAGTTTAATCAAACTTCTAGTTGTTCATGCTTTAAAAACACAAGGGGGTAGTTGGAATCAGTTACTCCAACAGAGTTTCGCTCAAGAAAAATCCAAATCGATCGAGACACAGGAGGCAGAGACACACAGTGAAAGCTCAAGAAGAAAGGAAAAGAAAGATAGAAAAATGACATCAGGAGGTAAAGAAGACACTGCTATGCCCAGCTCATCTCAGCCCATTGAGAAATTAGTGACAGAAAAGTATGTCGTAGGGGAACCTGTTATATCAAGAAAGAAGACAGCCACTCAATTCCAGAGAGTAAGTCCTACCTCGGTTCAAAGGAGTAAAAGATGAAAAGAAGGATCAGAACCAGGTGTTCAATCAGATAGTGTTCCTGAAACAATTGTAGAAAAGTCATCAAAACCAGCCAGTCAAATAAAGAAGACCCCTGACTTCCATTTACAAAGCAAGAAAAAGTCTGCACAAGCTAAAGCTTCTAGCTCGATCCTGCGCCCTAAATACCAATGATCACAGAATAAAAAACAAAAGAAGGAGGAGACAGATCAACAGGAGATTTTACTAGAGAAAACTATAAAACCCCCGTCGAAATCCTCTAAAGAATTGAAAAGTATTTCTGAAGTTACTCGGCCTTCCTAAAACTCAGGTTGTGAACTCAAGGAAACTGCTAAGGTGACAATTAAAAATAAAAATAAACTAGAAAGGAAGGAGGCACAAGTTCCAGAGCCCACGCCTCAATCTTCCAGGATAGGAATACGGGTTTGCCAGTAGAAGAAAACCCCAGAATTTACAATTCAAGCCCGCAAGATAAAATTCAAGTCAACACAGGAGGAACAGGTGTCTAGGCCTACCCTTGTCAGTAAATATAATACAAGGAAACTGTTTGAAGAAACTACTACCCCTGTCAGCAAGTCTAAGAAATCCTCACTGCCCATACACAGGACCACCGGAAGTATGACCAAATAGGCGACAAATCCAAACATACCTTCTCCTCAAAGAGAATCCATGGATATTCCAAGTTCTCCAGAAAAAGGAGTGGCTAGGGAGCTACCACAAGGGAAACAGAAGGATTGGTAACAATAAGTGAGAAAGAAGGGTTGGTGATAGAGATTTTGATGGATTTGAGGAAAGGAAAAGAAGCTCGAGAGGTGGTAACTCAGGAAGCACTCACACTGAGTCCAGGAAAGTCCCTGAGCAGATGAAAGATGATAATAAAGGCTCTAAGGAGTCTAAGGAAAGAAAAAGAGGCTCAAGAGATGGTGGCCAAGAAAGTACTCACACCAAGCCCAGACAAGTCCCTGAATGAACAAACATTATTTACAGAAATTGAGAGATTGAAGCAAGAAGTTAAAGAATGCAAAACACTGGACAACCATATCAAAGCAGAGAATGCGGAATTGAAAGAGCAGCATGCAGAGGTCTCTACAAAACTTAACAAGGTCTTGCAATTGATCCATTACACTAGGGTGATCAAGAAGGAATTGAAGAGTGAAGCTTCTGGTGTTAACATCTTGCAATCTGAGGAATGACAGAGGAGGGTCCAATTGTGCAGAAGGTTTTTGGGTATCAATTTTTGATAATGTTGCATGAGGACATGCAATACCTTTAGCATGGGGGAAATGTTGACTCTTTATTTTGACATAGATAATTCCCTATATTACCCTATATCTAAGACTTTTTTCCTCTGTTATAAACCTATACTGGACTACTCCCTCCCAAAACACATGCCTAATAGCTATGTCATGTCTACAAGAGGTAATTGATGGTTTAAAGCATGTTTGTTTAACTTTCTTAAATTAATTCAATTGAAAGTGTTTTATTTTGTATAGTCCTAATGATTTGATTTATGGGAAGTCTATCCAGCACTACCAGACACCATGTAATCCGGTACCAAATCCATTCTAGTACCCAAGACAGTTTTAATCCGGTACCAAATCCATTCTGGTACCAAGACGTGTGCTATTCTGGTACTACCTGCTCTGCTCTATTCTGGTACTAGACTCACGACTGTGTGCAATCCGGTACCAGAACCTCTGTTTCCATAATGCACCAGTTGGACCTGAATAATGGTGAATATTTTGAGAAGACAATTGGATAGAAGCGCCCGAGTCAATTTTCCAGTTGCAAGAGACTCCATCGCTCATGCACTTCGTGTCATGAGGATGGAGTTTATTCCTAAAAATTCGATGTAAATCTTAAATGCAAAATCTCTCAAACTATTTAATGTTTATCCATAGATATTGATAGTATCAGCTTACCTTATATCAGGAATGTTGTATAGATCATAGCTAGTGATAATAGCAAATGTAAAAAGTATATTGTAAGAACCAGATAATACTTATCATTGTCATGTATGAAGTAAAATATTGTTGATCCAATTTACCAACCGAATTAATATAGAAGATCTTTTATGTCAATTCTTGGATGTGAGTGAAAAGCTTTAGTCTACTACTTCCTTAAGAGGTTCCTTGTTGGTTCGGCAAGGGCCCACCGCCCCAACTAAGGTAAGCCTCCTTGTATACATTATGTGTGTTTGTGTGGATAGTTTACAGTAGTGTGTGTGTTATTGGTCCTTACTTCATTTTCAAGATTGAGCATTGAGTTAATCATTCTGGATTGGTGTGAATAAGCAAGTGTTAGATCGAATAGACATTTCATTCTCAGATGTTGAAGGTAGCTATTTCATAATTTGAAGTGTGGGACTGATATTTT
>SNQJ01S0253377.1:0-12643 GCA_010110895.2 Picea sitchensis
TTTTGTATTCAATACAACTATTCCAACCCCAATTAAACAATTACTGTGACCAATTAAACAATTATTGTGTGTTAAAACTTGTTCACTGTCCCACATCCAATTTCTTTTAAAAAAATTCAATTAACACAATGTATAATCATACTCAAAATTGTCATGACTTTCACCCATCTTGTTAAAGGAATTATGTTTCTTTTCATTTCCTTGCCTTTTATATTTAAAACGAAATCCAAAGGAACACACAGTCATATTGCTTCAACTCTGTTCAACATATAAAAACATCAATCACTACCCATAATTTCTAAATCCTCAAATCAAACATAGACACATGTCTCTCCTGAGTTGAACAAACTCTTTTAAAACATGCCTGATTTCATTCTTTTAACAATTAAATTTGCAATGAAACCATAATACAAAAACCATGCTTCTTTTTTGATGGGGCAATAAAACAAATTGATGCACAATGTCTCCATAAACCATACATAGTAAACAATCAAGTCACAGTCATCAACTTTCCAACTTGGAATAATCCCAATTGGGACAAATTAAACACACAACAACCACCAACTTCAATTTATAGCACGTTGTAGGAACACACAAACATATGCATAATGAAAAGAGGCATCCCTGTGACTGTACATTACCGTTTACTCCCAATCAACCAATTTATAACATTGTTGAGTTATTGATTCAACTGTCACAACAAAAGGAGGCAACAAATGTATACCAATTATCATTTCCAATTAAAACTCTCCAACAACTTGATCAAACCGAGACGAGACAATAATCAAAGCCATTTTCAATACTACTCAACCAACTTATGACAGTCAACAAGATACCCGACTAGAGTGCGACTGGTTGAGTTTATCAAAATCGGGCTCTGTAACCAATGAACATGAGAAATAATCAAGGGTTCGCTTGGTCCCAAACATAGGGATACTGGAGGTTGGCCATATCAACAGTAGGTGAGAACCTTCAAAACAATCACAATGGAACCACAAGCCTTATAACCCTTAGCTTCTTAAAATAGGGTGACAACTCAACACCAGGTAGGGTAGGCCACGATGCAGAGGAGCAATGATTGCTCACTGAAGAGTAACCGATACCAAGAACGCGCAGAGGCATAACCCTCGCATTTTTCCCAATAGTTGAACAATGCTGATGGAAATGTAGAGCCCATGTACTACCAACAACCCTAAAGCATACTTCTTGGCATAATGGCCACCCCATAACCAACTGTGTTGATGCCAATATCACAAAATAATCCCACAACCCGGTGAAAAACCCATGAACATGGCTCTGCAGGATACACAGTGACCAAAAGGGGTTTGAAACATACACAACAATGCCATAGCACCAAATACAATCGGGTGTGGTTACCATTAATTTTGAGGAGGTAGTTAGCAAGGCTAAACAAAGCGAAACCCTCCAAAAAAATACCCATAAAAACAACAGAGAGCCATCACAGTCTCCACCACACAAAAAAACCAATGAAATTGCAACTTCAACCATCAATTTTTCATTTGAAAATGAATAACCACACAGTCATTCCAGAGAAAACACCCACACGTTTACACAGTTTCCAATCTCGATAAAACATAGACCAAAAAATTACCGAGCCAACATTCATTTCATACACAGAGCGAATTCATGGACGGGCGAAAATAAACATACATGTAACCAATGGCTTTAAAAATGCGAGTTGGTCGAGCAGTTCCTTCCATGCATGAATCTCAGAGCTTAACCACAACAAAACCAAATGAACAATAACCATTCTAGGGTGATGGCCCAGTGGGAGAAATATGGAGTGACGTGCATTTATTGCACGTTGCTTCCATCCTCCATTTCATTCAATTCCGTAGTACACGACAACCAGTCAAAACCATACCATTAATCCATGCCATTAATTCCATGGATCGAAACTTGCACATATTGATTGCCAATTGCACCACCCCAATCCATATTAACCATTTCCAAAACCATACTATAACATATATCAAATGCGCCCAATATAACTCAATATAATTCATATAGCCACTAACCATGCTAGTTAGGACTAACAATAATTACTTTTAATTCCATTTGCACATAGTATAGCATAGCATAGTATAGTATAGTTCCCTTTCTTGGATTTTTTTTCATATTTCTCTTGTCTCTTGTTGTTACTAACATGTGCCTTGTGCAGGTATAACATGTAATGAATCATGGCGATAATGGCAATGCAATAACAGTAAATATAAGCCATTCATAACATTGAATTTTAGAGCTTAGAATAACATAATCAATACATCAAATGCATTATCCATTTGCCATTATGTCGCAAACAAAACCAATATTTCATCATCAATCATGTAGAACCCTGTAAGAAACATCAAAACAACAACATAAAATGTGTGATAAGACTATCTCCGATCCTCCAGTCTACAAGGGGGTCCCACCTACTAGTATTATATATCGTTATCATAGTTTAAATAATAGGCTTAAGCAATACTTTGCGGGTGAAATCCTCTTTGCGATTTTTGTCGTCAACAAGCTGGAGATTCCATAGGGAAATCTATTTCCAATAGATTAGAACTCATAATGTATGGTTTCACAGACCAAGAACAACAGATCAAGAAGGTATAACCAGAATGATTATGCAACAGGGGGAAGTGAGCGGATTTAATGGAAAAATGACCAGGAATTTGGGAATAACTCATGAAAAATGTTATGTATGAGGGGGTTTATCCCTGTATGCATAATCATTCAACCAAAATTTGCTCTTGACTTCAAGGAGATTTTTTTTTATGGACTTGCTCTTTTAAATTCTCAAATGGATGAAGAAAATGAAAGCAGAAGCGAGAGATAACCAATTTCTTTATAAGACAACAGTTAAAGCAAATAACAAATTTAATGATGCTTTCAAGGGGAACATCATAACAACTGTGTAATCTTGATTTTTATTGACTAACAATACCTTGCAGGATTGTCACTGTGGCAAAAATGATCCAACATATTATTCTTGACCAAAAATAAACTAAAAGATGAAAAGTAATAAAATTCATGACAAAAATGGGACTACAAAATTTAAAACAACAGATATAAAATGACAGAATTGCAAAAGAAACATGAAATCTATTAAAAAGGAAGCATAAATTAAACTACTATAAAAGCATAGATGAAAAACAATGGTGAAAATGAAAGTAGAACTAGACTACCAATGTACAGAAAATCCAAACAACGTTAAAACTTTTCAAGTTTGTTCCACATAGTGTTTTAAGTGAGAACCGTTAGTGCTGTAGGAAAACAATCGCTCCTGTAAATATTTTAGAATGTAAGAGTTAGTACCCAGGACAAAAGTGATTCTGAAAGGACCCAACCATAACTCTTGAAACTTTGAGGCAATTGATAGCCCTTTAAAGTACACCATTAGATCACCAAGATAGATATGAATAACCTTACCGATCAAATCGTCAAAAGTTATTTGCATAGGTCTTTTAAAAGTGGTACTTGCATTAGATAAGACAGAAGGCATATGTTCATAAGCCAAGGTACCCCAATGAGTAATAAAGTTGGTTTTGTATCTATTTTCCCCTTTTATCTTGATTTGATTGTAACTGAAAAAAACATCAAGTAAGGGCATCATCTGTGACTCTACAACTTGCTGCAAAATCATTTCCATGTTAAGGAGAGGAAAGTGATATTCCATAATAGCTCGATTTAATGCGCAAAAATCAACGAAAAATATGATATGATCAATGGCTTTCCAAACATGAACCAAACTTGAAACCCATTCAGAATACTTGACCAGAAAGATGATTCCAACCTTCAAGAATTTTTCCAACTCCTTTCGAATAGTTGCTTCCAGTGCAGGGTTGATAGGTCTTTGTTTTGACTAACTGGTTTTATGCCTTCCTTGATGGGAATGGCATGTTTTATAAGAGCAGGATCAAAACCATGAAGATCCTCATAAGACCGAGAAAAAACATCTTGAAATTTGCCAAGCAGATTGGGAAACTTCATTTTCTCTTCATCAGAACATTGGGCACCTATTTTAACATTCTTTGGAGACTCGGGTGTTCCAATGTTCAAGGAGATGGTTTCACCCACCTTCCTTTTCGACTCCTCTTCTTTATTTTTCTCTTTATTGCCTACATCACTCGATGAAAGAAAACTCTCTAGAGGAGTCAAGCCCTTATGAATCTTTTTATCTTCTATGGATATAATTTCCTTGGGATTACAAGGTTCATTTTGAATGAAAGCACATATGCTCTCATCGCTAGGGAAGTCCTACCAAAATTCTATATTTTCAGGGATATGTGGACGATATAGAGATTGAAAAGTACAATCAGGTCTGTGTGGTAGAAGTTTTCGATTAGGAGAGGCTGCAAAAACAACTAACCGATCAGCCATTGATTTCAATTCCCTCTTAACATGAGTAATGTTGAAAGATAATAGGTTCGAGATAAGTGCCCAAATAGTTTGGGTGTATTGTTTCATCAAATTGTTGCTAGGAGAGAATATCTTACATACAAGGTTCATAACAAGCTCAAAATCTCCAAAAACTAAAAGGTGATCACAACCAAGATTATAAGCGTTTTCAATGCCTAATACTAAAGCTTAGAATTTAGTGACATTATTTCTGCAAGAAAACTCCAACTTGTAAGAAAAGTTATGAATTTTCCCCACAGGAGAGTACAATATTATGCCAACTCTATTACCTTCACTAGAGCATGAACCATCAAAGTGCATGTGCCAAATTCCATCATCTAAATTGATTTGTTCCAAGGGAATGTTATCCTCCTCAACAAAGATGGAATACACCCCTAGGTCATCTACGATATAGTTCACATTAGGTTGTGGGACACTTTCTATTTAAGGTGAAATGCTTCCCACTCTAAGTACTATAATGTTTTTACCATTCCGAGGAATGAATAAATGTGTCCCATCGAGTGAGAGGTACCCACCCGTCAAATCTTGCCAATCTCTTCCCAAGATGATTGAGTAATTGCTTACTGGCATATCAATTACTTGAATACTAAGGGTTGTCCTTATTTCAGGGTGTGCGCACAAAAATAAGGTCACATATTTAATCTCACCTATGGTCATTTGTTGTAGACTATTATAAGAGAGCATTCTTCTAGCATTTTCATTTGTACAAGACAAGCCTACCTCTTCCATAATAATATTCGACATCACACTTGGGCCTGAACCGCCATCAATGAGGCAACAATGGGTGATCTTATCCATAATCTTTATAGAAATATAAAAAGGGGGATTTTTTACAGCGTATCTAAAGTTATGTACACCTACTTTATTTACAGACAAGTCCTCTTCATTTACCTCTTTAGAGAGGTTGGATAAAATGAAATCTTTTCCTTCCATGAATTGTTTTAGATGCCTATGTTGTTTAGGGACGATAACCATGTCCAGAAGGGTTGCATATGCTTTGATTTTGGCCAACTGATTTAGGATATTGTATTTGGAAGAGGGGAGAGGGGAAGTAGTTCCTTCACTGTCAGGAACCTTAGGAACCTGAATAGTAGCAGCTGGTGAGGATGGGCTTGGGCTAGAAGAATTGCGGGGATGATCATATTTGCCTTTGGGAGTGTAGGATTTGTTCCTAGTATTAATGATCATGACATCTTCTGGCTCTGCAAAATCTAGGACAACGATGGTAGTTTCTAGTATTTTACCAAATATCTTATCTCTAACGCTCTTCCTTACCTCACATGTGGTTTCCTCATGATGTTCCTCGCAAAAGTTACACTAATTTCGAGGCATGATAGCTTTAAGATGAAAATTATTTTCAATTGGACTTCTAAAGGGGGGTGAAGAAGAGGATGAAGCTCTAGGGGTGAGAGGGGAGACATTTCCCTTTCTCTCATACGATATCATATGATTATTCATATATTGTACTAACTGTAAGAGGGCGGACACGTATGCTTTTTTAACCGATTCTCCCTGAGGAAGACCTGTTCTTTCAAGACGCTCTTCATAATCTAAACAAGTATGCAGAGCATAATCGATATTATCAATGGATTTTTCCTTAATCCTATGACGATAGGGGGAAGGTAATGCATTATAATAATGCATGAAATCGGCTTGGTTCTGAGGTCGAATGAGTTCAGGGATTTGATTGTATAACTTAGTGAAATGCAAGTTGAAGGACTTGATGGTCTCACCATTTTTATAGGCGATGTTATTGTACTCCTGTAACTGCTCAACTTGGATTTTAGATTGCCCATTGGTGGATTTGAACCAATAAACTAACTCCTCCCAAGTAGAAAAAATCTTAGGAGGAAGGTAAAATAAATCGGCCACAACCTTTCCTTCCAAGGAATTGACAAATAAGCGCATGCAAGTATCATTGTCATTGGATCCTATGTTGTGACAAGCATTAGAAAATTCCACCAGATGTTCGTTTGTAGTGACAATGTTATTCCCCAAAAACCTAGGAAGATTCTCTTTGAAATTAGGAAGTGGACGAGTAGCAGGTGCTAGTTTAAGAGGAGAGGAAACATGCCATGGTGTGGTTGTGGCGTCTTCTTCAAATTGAAAAAGCCCATACTTTTTAATGACTTTGGTGGGGTTTGTGGTAGATTGGACAGGGACATGGTGGCTATATAAGCTACCAATCACTGACGAAGTTGAATACTAAGAGGAGGAAGCACTTCCAGTGCCACCAGAGACACCACTAGATGCCATCTTGTGGATGATAGGTAAGGGAGAGAAAGGCGAACTGGATGAATCAGACAAATTTCTCCTTAGAGCACTTCATTGGGTAGATAACACATCGTTCCTTCTTCCTATTTCAGCAATAGGATTAATTTCAGATGATACGACTCTTCTTCTCCTAGAAACATGAGGGTCTAAGGACATGAAAAGAAGGTTATTGTTGATTTATAGGTTGTCTACGTCTAGCTTCCCAACATTCTTGGGCACTAATGTCTCATTCAATTGCTACCCAAGAATGATTTAACTCAGCCCGAGTTTTAATAATATCTAAAATGGTGTTAAAAAATTCAAAGCAATGTTGGTCTGATCTTGAAGACCAGGCTCAATATTGGGCTTCCTTGTAACAAGTATAGTCATTAAAAAATAAAATAGTCAAAGAATCAATATCAGAAAAATGGATGTACTCAATGATAATCAAGCATAAAAGTAAAACAAAGAGATAGTGAAGATCTCCCCAGTATGGTTGCCAAATAAATGTTGAGGAAAATATATGAAATGATCTTACTCAAACATTTTCATATCCTTCTTGGCTAAATCAAGATAGATGGGAATATCACCCTATGTTTATAACCATCAAAATTGGTATCCTAATTCACAAGTATTGATTACAAGTGCTTAGGTTGGTTCCTTTTATAAATAAAAGCTTTATGAAAAATTCATTATTTATGTAATTTTCTGAACATAATATATGCTGGAATAAATATAGAGACAGAAGTAAAGACACAAAGTCAATAATCAAAATAGATGAGACATAAAGAAATCGTTTATTTAATTCCAATTCATCAAAATAATTGTTCTCTTTACAAAATTTCCTGAGGAATTTTTGGACCAAAGTCAAACTTAGATCTCCTCGTTGAAACATACAAAAGGACTTCTGACAGAAAGTAAAAAACTGAACTTTAAAAGCTGGATCAACTTGCCATAGATTGCTACCCACTCGACTCTGCACAATAGACTTTGTCAGTCATGAAATTTAATTCACAAACAGACAAGTCTACACAGACTATCAAAGATAGATCAACACCTCTGAAAAATAAGTGTTTGAATGATGTAATTCAACCATGAATATTGTTGTCTACAATAGGACCCTGCTATCATAAAAAATAATTAGGCTTCTAATGAATTAAGGAATGAATGAAAGCTGAATTATCTCAACAAAACTCAAAGAGCAAACCTTAGTATGCTTCTCCTTTTATTCTCCTTTGTTCCTCCTTTTCATTTTTCCTTTAAGCAAATTAGAATTGGTTGAAGTAGTTGAACTACTTCTTTTAGTTAACTTAACTAAAACTCAACCAACTTTTTAGTTAAGGGGGAAAAGTAATAAAATCTTAATAAAGGTTTTTAATAAATAATAACTAGTAGGTGGGACCCCTTGTGACTCCCTTTAGTTCTTTAACAATCATAACACAACTAGTTAATCAAACAAAACATCCCTCCTTGTGACTCCCATYGTCACTTTCATATTTTGACAATTTATATCCATGATAATTGAAATTATTTCCAAAAATATATTACCCATATATCCAAAAATAGTGTGTTGTCCAAAATTTCAGAAGTCAATTGTTATCAACAATTAATAAATAAAAACTTAAAATCCATATTTGCCACTCTGAGAGGCAATATTTCCCTTGTTGCTGTTGTCACCTTTTGATCTCTCTGAATTTGCCTTAGGCTATGTGGAGCCTTGAGGCCTAATCTCATTGATCACATGAGAGACATCATCTCTCAAATGCATGTGGGAGGACATCAATTTGGCAGAGTCATTTGAGGGTGAGTAAGGGGAAGCATTGGATTTTCTTTTGTCAGGAGCATGGTGGGCCTCAGTTTTTAACCTTTTTCTTGCATGAGAAGATTGTATTGGTGAGTGGATAGGGGTAGATTGGTTAATTTGATTAACAGGTGGAGGAGCAGGTAGAGATAAGTTAGTCCAGCCACGATGTTGGGAGACTACCGGGTGGACAATCTCTTGCCATCTATCATTTTCAGGGATTTAAGGTTGCAGTGATACATGAGGAGGCACTGGGATACTAGGGAACTGTGGGGCTTGGAAGGGAGGTCTTTCAGGCCTAGGTTGGACCACTCCTTGCCCAATCTAGTTAAAAAACCCAGCTTGAAATAGCTAGCCTAAGTCTTGCGAGTCTGCATCAAAGTGTATAGAGAATCTTGGCCTTCTAGGGCCCCTGTTCCAATTTCCTCTTCTTCGGTTACCCCGACCATGGCTACCTTTGCTGAAAAAGATCATTCCTTTATGCATTATTGATTTGAAAATAATTTCTTTACAACCATACATGACAACTCTTTTTTAAATATGAAATAAAATTTGGCTCAACAACATATCAGACTCATGCAATCCAATACATACAAATCATTTAATACTTGTCAATGAGCAGGGGGTGAACAAGGGTTCTGGGATATGTGAGGGGTTGTATTGAGAGAAAAATGTTAAAATGAGGGGGAAAAGATCATGATAATTGCTCACAGACATCAAACAATCAACTGCATAGTAAACCAAAAGAATATATCATTGTAATTCATCCCTGCGATCCTTTAAATGTCATAATACATAATTTATCTTAACTATAATTAAATTTTAGGAACAAGGAGTGGATAGTGAATATGGGAAGGTGAGGGGAATTGTAATGTGCAAAAAGTGAAACAATGGTAGGGAAAAGAGCGAATACTGTTCGAAAAATCAATTAAATAATCCATAAAAGTAGTTATGTATTCAATACAACTATTCCAACCCCAATTAAACAATTATTGTGACCAATTAAACAATCACTGTGTGATAAAACTTGTTCATTGTCCCACATCCAATTTATTATTTTCAATTAACACAATGTATAATCATACTCAGAATCGTCATGACTTTCACCCATCTTGTTAAAAGAATTATGTTTCTTTTCATTTCCTTCCCTTTTATATTTAAAACAAAATCCAAAGGAACACAAAACCATATTTCTTCAACTATGTTCAACATATAAAAACATCAATCACTGCCCATAATTTATAAATCCTCAAATCAAACATAGTCACAGGTCGTTCCTGAGTTGAAAAAACTCTTTTAAAACATGCCCGATTTCATTCTTTTAACAATTAAATTTGCAATGAAACCATACTACAAAAAACGTGCTTCATTTCTGATGGGGCAATAAAATAAATTGATGCATGATGTCTCCATAAACCATACACAGTAAACAACTAATTCACATCCATCAACTTTCCAACTTTCAATAATCCCGCTCGAGACAAATTAAACACACAACAACCACCAACTTCAATTTATACCACACTGCAGGAACACACAAACATATACATAACGAAAAGAGGCATCCCTGTGACTGTACATTACCATTTATTCCCAATCAACCAATTTATAACATTGCCGAGTTATTGATTCAACTGTCACAAAACAAGGAGGCAACGACTGCATACCAATTATCATTTCCAATTACAACTCTCCAACAACCCTATCAAACATAGATGAGACAATAATCAAAGCCACTGTCAATACTACTTAACCAACTTATGATAGTCAACAAAATACCTGACCAGAGTGCGACTGGTTGAGTTTATCAAAATAGGGCTATGTAACCAATGAGCATAAGAAATAATCAAGGGTTTGCTTGGTCCCAAACATAGGGAGACTGGAGGTCGACCATATCAACAGTAGGTGAGAACCTTCGAGACATGAACGGTGGAACCACAAGCCTTATAACCCTTAGCTTTGTAAAATAGGGTGACATTTCAACACCAGGTAGGGTAGGCCACGATGCAGAGGAGAAATGATTGATCACTGGAGAGTAACCAATACCAAGAACGCACAGAGGAATAACCCTCATGTTTTTACCAATATCCGAACAATGCTGATGGAAATGCAGACCCCAGGTACTACCAACAATCCTAAAGCATACTTCTTGGCATAATGGCCACCCCATAACCAATTGTGTTGATGCCAATATCACAAAATAAGCCCACGACCAGGTGAAAAACCCACGAACATGGCTCTGGAGGATACACAGTGACCAAAAGGGGTTTGAAACATACACAACAACACCATAGCACCAAATACAATTGGGTGTGGTTACCATTAATTGTGAGGAGGTGACCAACAAGGCTAAACAGAGAGAAACCCTCCAACAAAATACCCATAAAAACAACAGAGATCCATCACAGTCTCCACCACACAAAACAACGAATGAAATCACAACTTCAACCATCAATTTTTCCATTTGCAAACGAATAACCACACAGTCATTCCATAGAAAACACCCACATGTTTACACAGTTTCCAATATCAAGAAAACACATACCAACACATTACCGAGCCAACGCTCATTTCATACACAGAGAAAATTCATGGATGGGTGAAAAGAACCATACCTGTAACCAATGGCTTTAAAAATGCGAGCTGGTCGAGCAATTCCTTCCATGCTTGAATATCAGAGATTAACCACAACAAAACCAAATTAACAATAACCATGCTAGGGTGATGACCCAGTGGGATAAGTATGGAGTGATGTGCATTTACTGCACGTCGCTTCCATCCTCCATTTCATTCAATTTCGTATTACACACCATCCAGCCAAAACCATACGATTAATCCATGCCAATAATTGTATGCATCGAAACTTGCACATATTGCTTGCCAATTGCGCCACCCCAATCCATATTAACCATTTCCAAAACCATACTATAACATATATCAAATGCGCCCAATATAACTCAATATAATTCGTATAGCCACTAGCCATGCTAGTTAGGACTAACAATAATTCCTTTTAATTCCATTTGCACATAGTATAGCATAGCATAGTATATTATAGTTCCCTTTATTGGATTTTTTTTCTTCATATTGCTCGTCTCTTGTTGTTACTAACATGTGTCTTGTGCAGGTATAACAGGTAATGAATCATGGAGATAATGGCAATGTAATAACAGTAAATATATTCCATTCATAACATGAAATTTTAGAGCTTAGAGTAACGAAATCAACAGATCAAATGCATTATCCATATGCCATTATTTCACAAACAAAACCAATATTTCATCATCACTCATGTAGAACCCTGTAAGAAACATCGAAACAAAAACATAAAATGTGTGATAAGACTATCTCTGATCCTCCAGTCTACAAGGGGGTCCCACCTACTAGTATTATATATCGTTATCATAGTTTAAATAATAGGCTTAATCAATACTTTGCGGGTGAAATCCTCGTTGGATTTTTATCGTCAACATGATGTAAGCTTACATTTGATATCAATGCAAATTTTATTGATGAAATACAACTCGATGTAGTGCCTCTTGATTTTGTAGTGTTGTGTTTAGTATCCCCTATATGTATACAAGGGAAGTCATCTTCATGACAAGGGCCAATCAATACCACCTAATCAAGGATGGTAAATATTTCATCATCGATGCAAATAAAGGAAGTCTAAAATATCTCCAATCAATGCACACCAAGCTAAAATATTGATGATATCAACCAAGAAGTATGTAACTCTTTTCTTGAGACAAAACCAAAAGGAAACCAATTCCACAGGTGTGAAGCCATCCTTTGAAGGATGTATGAAAGAGCATAAGTGCCAACTGGAAGAGCTTTTATAGGCATACATAGAATTTTTCCGTATCTGAAAGGAATGCAACCCAGGAGAAAACTAGAGCAAACGATACAGTTATTGTCGGAATATCCTTTACCAATATAGGACTATACAAATAGTCCATATTAGAGTTAGATGAAGTGAAGAGGAAATTGTAATAATTGTTAGAGAAAAGATCCATAAGGCAAGGTACATAACCATTAGGTTCATTGGTCATATTGGTTCCCAAGAAGAACGAGACTTGGAGGATGTGCATTGCCTATGTAGTTCTAAACAAGATCACTCTCAAGAATCGATACCCTTTACCCTAGATTGATGACTTATTA
>SNQJ01S0253380.1:0-12691 GCA_010110895.2 Picea sitchensis
CCTGGTGATATCATGGCTTGGCACTGGGGTGGCCAAAGTGATAATAATGAATGCCTCTGATCCTATGGTTGGGTGGAAGGATGAACACCCACAGTTAGTTAGTTGGCCAATACCTGTAATAAATAAGTAATCTTATATCTTATGTGTCTAAGTGGTAACTGTGAACTAAGGTTGGATATTCTATGAATGTTGCAGGGATGGACATGTTTTCTTAATGGTTATACTGTATCCCTTCAATTCTGCCTAATTGTGTATTTAAGAAAATAAGAAATTCTCTAGCATGTACACATAAATGAATGAACCCTATGGTGGGTCAAGTTAGAATAAATGAACTGTGAATTGTTGACTTTGGGCATAACCTCACATGTGCATTCCGACACTCCTAGTCATTCTAAGGGAAAGGGTCGATCAATCTCAGGAAAGGTAGTACATGTGAGCAAAGAGCCTTTTCGAGGTGGATAGAGATTGAGAACCCCCCCCCTTAAGTTCTAGAGTTGATATATGAGCGTAAGAGGTGCGTGAAGGATTTCTCTAAGCATTAATTTCAGGAGAATTAGCGCAAAATACTTGAGTATTTAAGGAGTTGATAGAACTCAGGTATAATAGTGAGTTTCGAGCCCTTAAAGGAGAGATCCTTTCATTTGAAATAAGAATGGATGAGATTATTTCGGGAGGAGCCAAAGTTCTTCACGATTGTCAGATCTCGAGAAGGAAAATGAGAGTTAACCCTTCGAGCCCTTCAGACTTTGTGGGTCCGACAAATTGAGCATATTCATTGCACGGGAGGTGAATCTCTCGAAGTACTAAAGTAAATCTGGGTCGTAGATATATAGATGCCTGGGAACAATCCCAATCGTCGGATATTCATTATAGTCATCTCGACGTTGACCACTTAGGGAGGACAGAGTTTTGGTAATACCAAATCCCCTGAAGTCCCAAAGTACCGAAGTTGATGTGGACCGTGGATCTAAAGATCCTTCAGGATCCCTCACAAACATTCGATTGTGGGGACACAAGTATTAACATCGAGATCATTTGGGAGCCCATGTGTTGAGTGATGGGTTTTCCAGGTGTCCCTCTCAGAGTGGCATGCACTAGGACCCAAGGGATCCTTAAATAGAAGTTACGAGTTGTAGATCTCTGGGGTTGTGTTGATACCCTCGAACCATCAGATTGAGGTTGTGATCGGCCCAACGTTTAATGAATCTAGGAGAAAATAAGAGCTTGCATCGCAAAAGTCTTGAAGAGTCGAAGAGCCAAAGTAGATCTTAGTCATCCAAGATAGAGGAATAGGTGTCTTCAGATGTTATACTCCAGAGAGAAGTCACTCCAGGAGGACCAAAGTGTGAAGACATAAGGATTTTTGAAGGCCAGATTCCTGAATTCATCCTAGCCATCCGTTGGAAGGGACCCATGGCAGAAGATCTTCCATTTTGGAGGAAGTCACTCCAGGACAAAAGGGGATGTGTTGGACAAAAACGTTCGAAGGCCGGAGTGCCACATTTCATCTGATTCATATGACAACTGAGGAAAGGTGTCAGTAACTCTTCCATTTCAGAATATAGCCACTTCGGAGGAAAGTGGGGTCACGTGAGTTAAGAACTCTCGAACGTTGAAGTCTCGAAGTATATCATAGTCGTTGATTAGGAAATATGTGTGGCATTCGATCTATAATTTTGGGTATGAATTACTTCAAAGGAGAAAGGTGTTGGAGTGTTTGAAACTCCCGAACATCAAAGTCCCGAAGTAGATCACAATTGTTGATCGGGGGAGACGCGTGGCGCTTGATCTATAACTCCGGGTATAGAGTACTTTGGAGGAGAAAGGAATTGGAGTGTTTGAAACTTTCGAAGTAGATCACAATCATTGATCAGGGGAGACGCATGGAACTCGATTTGTAACTCCGGGTACAGAGTAATTCAGAGGAAAAGGCATTGGAGTGTTCAAAACTACCAAACGTTGAATCCCCAAAGTAGATTATAACTGTCGCTCATAAGGGATGTGTGGCGCTTGATCTGTAACTCTAGGTACAGAGTACTTCGGGGAGAAAATCCTTCGGAGCGTTCAAAAATCCCAAATGCTGAAGTCCCGAAGTCAATCAGGGTCATCAAAGTCTTAGAGGACAATCGGTGCTGGATAGTGAACTTCGAATAGTTGCCACTCTGGAGGATTCACGTGGTGCTTGTCTTGGTTCCTGTTGTATTGGCGTCTGATCATAGCCCACGGTCATATGCGAGTATTGTTGGATGGAAGAACCCTAAGAATTTGGGAGAGGCTACCTGTCATCTCTGAGATCTGCTCGGAGCATGGAGACTATGGCTAGAAAGCTATGAAAGAGAAGAATGGGATAGAAACCTCGAATGGGGGTTTTGATTCTCCTAAGAAGAGCAAAATTTTGGCACCCCCACCATGGCTATGTTATAGTATTCCTCCCTTGGAGTGAGTTTCTTCTCCTCCTAAATATAAAGAGGTATCCTATTGGGGTGACAATGATAGGACTACCTCTGTGTTACATCAATCTAGGCCTACTTTCCTTTAGGCTTTGGGCAAGTATAGATTGTGCGATAACATTTTTGGTGCCATTGTCAGGGAACACTGATTCAATCTTCCTCGAATGGCACTTTTTTGGTAAGCCTTTACCCAAAGAAATCATTTCACAAAGCAAACCTGGTGACTCCACTGAGGGTGATCCCCTCATCCCTTTGATAATATCAAGGATATTGTCTGGAGACTCCAATGTTGATGACTCGTAGAAGACGACAATACACACCTTATTGTCTTGTAGTTCCTATTATTCCCATGGACCCTTCTAAATGGGCCCCTTAAGAACTATTAAACCCTTTGGAATTGGCCAATATCAAAGGGGAATTACATGATCTCCCTAAAGAAGTTGATTCATGGATACCCAAGTTTTTCGTAGACAATGGGGCTTCTGGTAACACACATTGGAAAGAACATCCATCAGTCTAGGAAAGAACATCCTGACACATTCATGAAAATTTTCCTTTTCTCCCTTACTGGAGATGCTAGAAAATGGAGCACTAACCTCCCAAGAAAAATACTCACAACTTGTGAACATTTAGAACAAGTTTTCCTGCAAATATGGGGTATGATGGAAGATATGGCCTCCCTTTATTCACAATATCTCAAAATTTGCAAACAAAACGACGAAATTGTTATGGAATTTAATGAAAAGTTTAATACCTTACTTGGTCGATATGATTTATAATTTCTACCAGAAAGAATTATTCTCGAACAATACTTCAATTCTTTCAAAGGAAACTTCCAATCCCTCCTGAGGAACCAATTCCCTACAAGCCTCAAGGAGGCACAAGATGGTGCTTTTTGGATTGAAGAAAATTTCAAATGGTGTGATCCCATTTCCCAGGTCAATTTTCCTCACGACCAAGATGATATATTATGTTTCAATGAGGAAAAAATGGAAGAAGAAGAGCATGATTTCCCAGAGATACTAGAGGTAAACAATGAGATTAAGTTAGTCATTCCCCTTAAAGGGACTTGTACTTGGAAGAATAGGTTCTCCAATATGAAATATGCCTTAATTTTTTCAAAACAACATGAACCCTCTAAGGATATAGGTACCTATGAAGAAATCAATGAGTTGGAAAGGGCACTATCACAAGCCCAAAAGCCTCCTTCTATGAGACTTCCTCAAAATACTAGCCAGACAATAAAACCTCATGCCCCAAAAGAATAAATTTTTCCAAACACCTCGGATCCACAAAATGTTGTGAGGCAAGAAGATGATCCTAAGTCTTTAACCTGCAAAGACTCCCATTTTGAGCGTGATCACCTGGAGTCTACTCATGAGAAAACCTAATTATGTAGGTTCCATATTTACCTTGTTCACGCCAAAGAAAATACAAGGAAATCAAGACATGAGGAATCCTAGGATTGGTTGTTTGAGCCAAACAAGTGAGGACTCAAGGGTAAATCTTGAAGAGCCCAGGTGTATTCTAGGGATATACCCCAACCTAGAAATGATAATACTGACCTAAGCACTAGTATGGATTATATCTTACAAAAGGTCAAAAGGATTCATGGAATGTTGGAAATCCCTTCTTTGACAAAACAAATCCCAATTGATCAACAATTGTTTGAAGAAATTTCCACAATATTACAAACTAGTCATTTTGAGAAAAATGAACAAACACCCTTTCTCACTTCATTTCAAATAGATGACCTATGTATTCACAACTACATGCTTGAATCCGAGTCATATGTCAATATGAATAGTTTGAAGGTTATGGACCAATGAGGGATGGAATTTAAAGGGCCTTATGCCAACATCTATAGATTTGAGTCAAAGGGTATCAAGTTCTATGACTTGATGGAAGTTCTTGAAGTCCACCTTGATGAATACCCTGATTTCCCCATCATAATGGACGCCATTGTCATTAACATAACTGACACTTGGGGAATGATATTATCTAGGGAATGAGATGCTACTTTAGGCGGAAGTCTGTAGATGGACTTGTCCTACGCAACTATCCCCGTCGGGGACCAATATTGTATCACTTTTCATAATAATCCAAAGAGGATGGAACATATTGAAATATGTAATCATGGACATAGTAACTACAAATCTATAGATCTCTTCTTATTTCAAGACTAGACCACTCTTCCCTTGGTAGAAGAAGATAATATTAATGAGATAACATGGAACAAGGGAAAGGGTGACCAAAATCCTCCTAGCAATCACAAGCACAAAATTACACAAGGTAATTGTTAGCACTAGAAGTCACCTCTTGATTGCAGTAGAGGTAAGCCCAATATCCATTAGTTTTTATGTCACAATGAATAAATTTAAAGGTGGTCTAATGGACGCAGTCTCATAATTATATCGCTTTAACACATGAAACTGGGTTGGCGTGCATAAGAAGATGAGGTCTTGATCTAACTTAAGTTAGTAACTTGTAGTAAAGGGTGAGTATGGGGAAGCACTGGTGAGGAAATGTAGAGGTCTGCTATGGACATTGAGTCTTCCAGTAGCCTAAGGAGGAGAATCTTTGAATACAAGATCTTATTGAACCTAAAACTTCAGGAACTAAAAACATCATAACAATATTGCAATCAAACATACATTACAATATAGTTACAACAACTCGACTGGATCACCCATGCCCGAGTCTTCAATATCAAGAGAAAAAGAGATGATAAGAAAGTTGATTGTCATTAAACAATAAGTCTCAAATGGAAACATATAACCAGAGAATTAGAGACTTCGTTAAAACTTTACAATACGGGAGCTTAGCTCAACCATCGACCATAACAAAATATCAAAACTGAGTCTTTATACTCAAAACAATTGCCACCACCAGGAATGTGACCTGTCCACTACAGGCCACTACAATCAAAGCTTTGCTTCTACATCTTCTTCTATCAGTCTGCACTTGCATTCTTCTCTCAGACACGATATCAGACTAGTATGGGCTTTGTAGAAGAATTCGTTGACAAGAGAACTTTCGGCTGACAGTATGCCTACACGGTCGTCTTTCCATGATTTCCATTTATGGGGTGAGACGAAGTTTCAAACACCTTCCCCATTTCCATTAACTACCTACATCGGGGTCGGGATGGAGCTTGACACTCATGAATTCTCCAGGAGAAGTCCACGTCTTCCAAATTGATCTCGACATATAGAAACCATGCAGATCCTCAACTCAGACCAAGATGGGTTCTTCGATCCTTTGCACAGCTCCATTATCTCTCCCCACACAACCACGGGTTGTGACCTTGTTCTTATTCATATGAAATCTTTGGATTTCACATTTTGGGAGTTTTCACTCCCCTTGATTTCAAATATCCTGTTGTTCGATCCCTCGAAATGACCCATCTAGATCAACAGTTGGATTTTATTTAATCTTGGCGGCCATGATCATTTCCTCGAACTAAATCAGTCCCTCATTGCTCAATAGGCTGTTTCCCTTTATTTCTGACTCTTCTTCCATATGACTGTGGGCTATGATTGTGGGCATGATTCCCAAGTGTTGAGCACTCAACACACCCTAAAAAGTCTATGTAAAATTTCACTTTTTGGGTACCACTTGATCTTTTGGCATTGTCTGATATGGAAAATGTGTCCTTTTCTTATCATCTTTGTTTCTCATTAAGTCTTTAAAATCTTTCTTGGACATTTGAAAATCATCAACTTAAAAGACTAATATCTAAATTAGAGAAATGGCAATCAAGGTTTTCTCGGCCGTGCTTAAGGATTTCGGCATTAGGAAGGATTAAACGTGAAAGAGAACGCTAGAGAGAATCAAAGTTGTCGAGCCCCGATCTTCATCGGCATCGGCAGATGTGAAATTTATTTTGCGACAGGCACCACCAAGAATATCGTCGATGACTGATCAATTCGGCATAGGTGAAAGGTTAAAAGAATAAGAATTGAATGAAAAACGAAATAATAACCATCGATTCCCGATCTACCCACTAAGAATATGACGCAATGGGACGTTTTGGCTTTGAGATACGCTAGATACGACACATTTAAAATTTAATTAATTCATGAATCTCACACTAATTGCTAATTTGTGCATGAATCAAAGGACTGTTGGAACCTACCAATACAATGCATTTTTCCCCCCATGCCTTCGTCGTCAACCCATGTAGAATTTATTTGTAGAGTTTCAGCGGTATATTGTTTTGAATTTCACCCATTACTCGTATTAACTGGTTGATACGACTGGTAGGATCTCTCCCATTATATTCTTTAAGGCATTGAAAACATGTTTATTTTGTGCATGAAGGAATCTAGATCATCTAGAGGAGTGAGACGAGTAGTTTGGGGATAAATTCCAAGGCCCAGTGAGTATACAAATAACAGTTTAGCAAGCGTTACAGGTATGTACCGGTCTATGGATGTTTTATGCTTCATTTCATACTCTTTATCCAATGTCACCCTACACACTTGCCTGAATATTTTTTTCAGTTGCAGGAACGATGCCTCCGAAGAAACCCACCACCAAGAAATATCCAAGAGCACCAAAGCTATAGGAACCGAAGGTGGGAGAAGGTTACTCCCCAGCGGTGGCGAGACAATTGGAATTTTCTCCAAAACCGATGCCCGTCATCAAAACTCCCACCAAGAAAGCTTTTGTTCAACCATTGACCTTTGGAGACATAGAGGTGAACATTGGGACCAAGACAATATTCCTGTGTTGGGAATAAATTTTCTAGAAGATTAAGCGGGAAGAACTCCCCGAATATACTCTGCACAATGATCCTGATACGAGAAGACTCAAGGATGAAGTCCTCCTGAATGTCCGAAAGGCATATCTACACATGGTGGCAAGTAGGACTCCGGTATTTCCCTGCATTGAAATTCTGAAATGGCTTATTTATCACACTGACACACAAAAATGTTTGATTAATGACGACAACAATAGGTGTGTCGAGGTTTTCCTTCCATTAGAAGTGCAGAATTATTACAAGCTCATAGATCCAAAAGAGTGGTTGAATACTGATTTTGTTACGAGCTTCTATGAGAAACATGATACGAGTAAGGCGATGGCTTCCTGGTGGAGAGAAGATAAAACGTTCACCAACAGGACCTCTGGCTGGTACCCGACGACCAACCTTAGATAACCTTACATATATCTAATGGCTATCCTTTGTAGATTGCATGGGGAAAAAGACTACTCCAGGTTTTCAGAAGCTTGGATGCCTCTAGCGTATACCGTAGTCATTTCTGGAATAGGTTTTAACTTGGGTGCAATCATATCCAAACAACTAAGCATTTGCATCTGGCAAGCTCAGATGTCGAAAGAAGGAGAAACCCCATCCTTTTACATGGCATATTATCTTTTGGATGTCGTCTGCACCAGAAATTCTTTTGCTGGAATGAACTTAAGCTCGCACACCTCAGATCTCTCGGTCCATGTTTATTTCGACATCTTGTGGAATAACAGGTACAAGAAATCCTATTCTCTCATCTGCGACCAGTTTATCGCACACATTTACTTGTTTCTATTCAAAATGGAATGTCCAAGGTTGTCAGACGCAACCAAAAAGATTATATCGAAGGTTGGCCACTGGTATCTAGATGAACACAACACCTACATTAGGGTTTTCGACACCATTGGAGCACCTCATATGCTACCTGTCTATGTCCCTGACCGACTAATAGTAGGGGAAATATGTTATCAGACCATCCTGCAAGGGTACAATTCTACTTCGGTAAAGGATAAGAAGCAGGCCTTCATACCTTATGGGTTTCATGTTGGTTTCTACATGGTGAAAGACACATCTTAGTCCAAGCAAGAAGGGTTAAGCCAATTGAATTTTTTATTCCAAACTGGCCACTTTCACAAGAACGACCCTAAAGGTTTAGTTCCGAAGAATGCATCCCAAGTATCTTCCTGCTGGCCATATGCCCATGACAGATTTGAGGATGAGATCTTCATAAAAAATGTTCAAGACTAGAATGAAGTGGTCGCAAGGATGGAAGACCCTGAGGAAACTAGATTCAAGGATCTGAGCTCGGATGAGAAAGCATCAGTCCTTGAAATAAAAATTCAGGAGACCATCAAGACCAGAGAAGAAATGACCTCAGTAAAAGCGGTGGGATTACCCAAGGGAGTCACCAGAGCGGTGGAGATTTCCCAGGTAGCCCAAATACTAGACACGTATCTCTTCAAGGTTCAAAATGTGCAGGGGATGGGGGGACTCATGTATCAATAGGCCCAACAACTAATGAAGCAGATGCAGGACAACACAGAGCTCATCGTAGTGACGAAATGTCCGACCGAAAGTCCAAAAGAAATCACAGTGGGGGCGAGCGACCCTAATTCCATAAACCCTGGTAATAACAATGGGTCTAATAACCCTGATTCCATAAGGTCGCCGGAAGGTGAGACGATTCAACCAGAGGCGAGTCGAGTATCAGTTGGAGCAAGCATGCCTAATCCTTTGAGTGAATTTATAAATATATATAGCGATGATGAGAGCCCGGAGACGTCTCTCAAGACCCCTATGCAGACCCAAGAAGAAAAGGGACTTGAGAAGGCTGCTTTTCCCGATCTCGAGGTCCAGATCCAGGAAGTCCCACAAAAGGAAAAATAAACCAAAAATATTCTTGACACAAAGAACCTCGAAGCACTAGATACTCGAGCCGACGACTCGAAGGGTAAGTCGGAACTGAACGAGCCAAAAGGAGGACCCTCACAAAAGGAATTCGACGATTCAATTGTCGATGAACAAGTGAGTATCAGGTCTTTTCCCGACTTCTCTTTTTCTCTTGATACTCAGATCCTCGATAAGAAAAAAAAGAGGTTGATCCCTCGAAGTATAATGAGAAATTTAAAGAACACAATCTGGAACAAGTATACACCGTTGGAAATCTGGGAAACACACTTACATGGGATGATCAACAGATTCCCAAACTGGTAGACGAGGTGGTTGATATCTCTGCGATCTCCTACAATCAAAAGAAGAGAGCCATCATCCAAAGAACCACGAAGAAAAGTAAAACCATGTTGGATCGCTCCGTCCTCATCGCCACAGAGGAGCATTTGATAAACACATAAAATTCCAGAACATCCGAGCTCATCGGCGCGGGGATGGCAATTTTGGATTCCACCCTCGACGCAGTTAAACGAGATGAAAAAGAGTTGGCCACCACCCTGAAGGATCTAGATAATTTGTGCCATTTGGATGAATACTATAAGGGCACCAATCAGACCACATTTTATCTGAGAAGCGAGTTTGAAGAGGCTTACAATAGGTTCATACATGAGCAACACCTGTTCACTGCAAAGATAGTCGAGCTCCAGGAAGACACTCTCATGACACTTGCAACATGAAAGGATATGGAGCAATGGCATGAAAGGGTGCAGCAAGCCGTAAAAAGACTCAGATACATCAATGCAGTTCAGCAGGGCTGAGATAAAGAAGAACACGACATCCAAATGTTGGAAAAAAAAATTCTTGATCGTATGAAGTGATCGACCGAGTACTGGTCTAAGATGTCCCAGGAACCACACAGAGAAATTAAAAAGAAAATGGAAAAATGCGAGAAGTATTGGGGTTAAATCAACAAAGAAATGAAGGATATAGGACTCCCCGAGTTCGGCAACCCCGACAAATTCATCGACTTATGAAACATAGTCGTATCACGTGCCAAGCAAGACTCGCTATGAGTTGAAGAACTAGCCAAGGTGACCGATACATCACCAGGACAACTGTAAATATTTATGGAACATCTGATGAAGGCTCAAATGTGCTACAGTAGTTAAACACCAGTCTAGTGAAGTACTGAGTGCATGTGGCAGAGATCAGAGGATTCTACACGGCTTATATGGAACAAAACCAGTTTCCATGCACTCAGACTTGAAACGAACTATTTATCATTTGGTCAGAGTATGAGAAAATTCACCCTTTCCAAGAAATATCTTGATTTGACTGTTAAAGAAACTGTTAAAACATGAGGATGTGGTGTATTTTTATTTTCTTAAACTGCACTTAGTCGTTGTTTTTAGTTGAAATTTAGATTATAAATAAAGACATTGAACAATTAGTTAGGGGTCGATGGTTGTGGCAAGAACTCTTTCTTTCTGGTTGTTAAGAATTATTTTGAAGTTGCTTTGAATTGAGAAGTCCTTCTGGACCAAAGACAAGTTATTTTCATCAAATGCATTTGTGATTGGACGTGGAGAAGAACTATTTCCTATCTTGTTTCACGAATGATGTTGTAATGAGTAAGAGGAATTAATTATGTTGTCAAGTTATCTTGTGCAATGTTTTGTTGTTATTTGCTTTAATGATGAAGATGAATCATTGTGTTATTATGTGATGAATGGTCCTGATAGAGGGATTATTTTGCTTGCCAATATCTCATTTCATATGTGTTTTCTTTCTGGTAGTTAGTATCTAAGACAGTAATTGGATGCTCACATGGTTAATGTATTAGTACTAGGCCTGTGGTATAAAATTTTCGTTTACATGCTTGAGCAATGGGTTATCCCAAGTTCAACCTCTTCCCCTTAGTTAAGCTTAATTCCATTTTTGTTGCCAAGTTGGTTTATACCAGCTTACATCTCATATCGGTCCTAGCCAAGAGAAAATATACAAAAGAGAATAGTACAAACTGAAGGAAGAGCGTTCGCAATAAAATGTAAAGCCCATCAATAATTTGGTTGGATTGCAAGATCTGGAGAACCATTCCATTGTTAAACTTTGCAGAGTCTAATTGGGCCTCGGTGGCAAGTTTGGTTCCTACTGTTAAGTCAAGGGATTGAAGACACATCAACAAAATTGGCGCTAGAAGGAGGGCCTGAGAATGAATGGCTGGATATATATTCTACAGAGTATTTCAAATAGCCCATAGATTCAAAATAGCCCACATGCATGGCTAGGCATTCCCAAGATAGACCACACACGTTGAGTACTCTTGAAACAAGTAACTCCCCCTAGCCTGAGGAAGAACCTTTTCACCCTGAAATACCTTATGCTCTTCCTCACGAGGAAGTAAATCAATTCAGAAGGATCACAAGAGCCTACGCTCGACAGATCGGTGCATTGTCCTTAGCTCCGATACTTCCTCAAAGAAAAAAATAAATCAAACCAGTGGTTAGTACTCCCGATGAGTTTTTCGTACACTCGCTAGAACACTTAATATATTTTTCCATTACCAAAATCCAAGAACCTCTTGATTTGATACCCGAAACGCCAGCCGACGACGTCTCTGAACCAGACGATTTTTTGAAAGAAGAAGAGTTTAACTCAAAGTCTGAATAATGATGAAAGGGGGAACCTGCCTATGAACAATCAACCTTGGTTAGCCAGAGATGCTTTGGCCCTCCCAGGACTAGTTCATAACCTTCCCCGTCATCCAGAGAAGTTGCTTCCCATGTTCAATCCTGAAACCTCAGGACTACTTGAAGATCATATCAAGAAATTTATACTAGCGATCAAGCCTATGAATTCCCAACATGAAGACATAGTATGCAGAATTTTCCCATATACGTTTGAAAATTTGGCTTCCATGTGGTACTTCAACCTGTCGATAGGATCTATAACTAGCTAGATGAAGTTCCAGAAATATTTTCTAGACAAATTTGCCAAAGAAGCTACTACGGGAGCTCTGATGGCCGAGTTGTTCACCACCACCATGAGTTCGAAAGAAATGGTCAAAGAACTCAATCAAATATTCGCGACTATCTTGAACAAGTTCCAGCTTGAAGCTAAGCCAACTCAAGAATTATAAATTGAAGTTTATGCTAACGCTTTCCCAACTTCCATTTTCATGTTCATAAAAAGGGTTGCTAAATGAACCCTAGATGATAATTTCGAAGAAGAAAAAATGATAGAATTCCAGATGAAAGGGTGTAAAGAAGGCCAGGTTTCATTAGTTAAGAAAGAAGCTCAACCTCCCCCTAGGAGGGGACTCCTTTTGACTAGACCGTCAGGGAAACAAGCAGAACAGACTCCCGACAGAGGTAATGGAGACATAGGAGATCTATAATGCATGGTTAAGAAACTATCAAACGAGATCATAGACATGAAGAGAAATGTAGGGGAAGGAAACCAAGGCTAGAGGCCCTACAAGCCTTTCTTTAAAAGGAACCCGTCGTTCAAGGCGATTAAACCTCCCCCAACCAACCTAAATATCGATCTAGGGAATGTGGCATATGATTATTTATGTACATATCACCAGGAAAACCACTTC
>SNQJ01S0253381.1:0-12557 GCA_010110895.2 Picea sitchensis
CCTCATGGGCCACCAGATGGTTCTGAAAAGGGGCCTGAATTCTCTGGTCTTCTCTGTCTCTCCCCCTTTCTCTGTGCATAGTTGGGGGAGCGATATTATTTGGCCTCCTAAAACCTCCTTTATTTTCGGTGTTCTGAGGGCCCTTATACATTTGTTTCCTTTCCACCATCAATCTCTCCACCTCCTCGGTCAGTAACTTCATTATCTTGGCCAGTTCATTCACTTGAGGGTGGGGCAACGATGGGCTGGAAGTTGAGGCTTCAGATATTCCCTTTCTTCTATCTGCGTCTGCTTTGTTCCTCAGTCTGTTAGCTGCCAATATGTTGGATTCCACTTCTACGGTAGCATCTTGCATTTGAGCTAGGGAGGTAGCTCTTCATTCTCTCAATAGCAGGCAGAAATCAGGATCAAAAGCACCAGCATATGAAATTTGGGCGGAGGCCTCTGAGGGATTTATCTCTGCGGGGATCTTGTTGTACATCTTATTAAATCTTTTGGAGAAGTCTGAGACAGACTCTCCTTCCATATTCCTCAGAGACCCAAACTCTGTCATGTAATACATGAAATCTTTTCTGTCTCCCCACTGCCTCAAGAAAACGTTATCCAAGGCTTCAATGCCATCAATAGATCTAGGGGCCAGTCCTCTGAACCATTTCCTCACCTCTCCATCTAGGCTCTGGACAAAGACTCTCATCCAGACATCTTCACTCTCGATATTCAAGTTGTCTGCATAACTGTAAAAAGCAGCTAGGTGCTCTTCAGCAGTTATGTCTCCCTCCCCACTGAACTTGGTCATGTATTTCAAATAGTCTCCAGCAGGGAGCGGATTCATAGGATGTGGTAGGATTAAAGGGGCATATCTGGCAGCAACTATGGCATCCATTCTATTTAGAGGGGGATTAAAACCATCCATAGGGACATTAGGTAAAGGAGAACTCGGAGGAGAAGGAGTATGGACGGGAGATGTCGGAAAAGAGGTTCTTGGAGGAGACAACGGAGAAAATAGAGAGAGAGCCAAGGGACCTGAGTGTGCAGATGCTTCTCTCTGTGCAGCAGTAGCAATAAAAGGAGGGGTGGTGAATCCTTCAGAAGCTTGAGGTCTGTGTTGAGGCAAGAATTCCAGGGAGGGGGGAGTGACAAGGATCTCTCTTCCTGATACCAGACCAGGAGGAGAAAACTCAGCAGGAACACTCCCGAAATTCAGAAAATGGGAAACCTCGGAGGAAGGATGACTAGGAAGCTGCGAATAAGAAAATGGAGTTCTCACAAAAGGGGAGGGCATATTACCTATTTCAGCGATGGAAACTTCTTTTGCAGAGCTCTTTCCCTTTCTGCGCACCGCTTCCGATTCAACTTCTGGTGTAGCTAAAGGCAAGTGTAGATTAGACCTCGTATGTCTGCCTCTCGAAGCCACAGTTGATAGAGTAGGTTCTCCCCAGCGGAGTCGTCATACTGGAGTCGCCAAGTGCACAGTATAAATCTTCAAGTTTTGATATCTGATGCACCTTCATAATCAGTTGATCTTTGTCGTTCAATCCCGGGGAAAATATCCAACTTCGTCCCCGGCAACGACGCCAGAAATGTTAGCATCAGAAGTCACTCCTGGATTGCTTGCAGGAGCAGAGCCTGACACCCATCAGTTTAATGTCATGATTTGTTTAAAAGGGGTGATCAAATGGAAGCAAACTTAGAACAGTCGTCTCAACTCAGAAACTAGGCCAGGCATGCACGGGTGAGTGAGGTCTTAGATAAACTTCAAACAGTGAGTTGTAGTAAGGGTGAGTAGGGGGAAGACTTGCATGAGAAAAGTGCGAAGGTCTATCATAAACATCAGGTTTGTAACAGACTGAAGGAGAAAGAATTCAAACGCAAGATCCTCTTACATTCAAACACAAAAGACCAGAGAATACAATAATGCCACAACAAATCCTTTATCATAACATCACTGCAACAATCCACACGAATCATTCGATCATGAACTCTCTGATATTAGACGAAAACATAGATGGAAAAGGAGAACTGTTTGTCATAAAACAAGAAATCTCAAACACAAATACACAACCCAGAGAACCAGGATGTCTGCTGAAACTTTACAGTCGGGAGCTTAGCTCTACCATCGATAGATACAAAAATGGTGAAAACGCCTTCATATACTCAGAACAACAACCGCGGCGAAATCAAGACACTGCATTGAAGGCTTTGCGTCTGCATGGCTTTCTGACAGTCAACCTCTGAGAGATCGTGCAACTTATGTCAGACACAATCTAACTCTTTGACAATTCCAACGGCGAATCGACGTGCCTTTAATTCATTGCTGTGCTTTCCCATTATGGCGGAGGCGATGTCTAACCACCACCAACCGCTTCAATAACTGCTTCATCGGGACTGAGGATGGCCCGGCCAACTTGGCATCTTTGGGACGTGGAGGGCCTCCCACGCTGCCACCTGGAATAACTGACTGGCTTGACGAATGAGCGTGGAGGCCAGTGCGAAGGATGGGGCGCATGACAAGAGTGGTGGCGCCGGATCATGAGGGCGTGAAGGAAGTGGCGAGGTGTGAGGAGAGCGACAGAGGAGGGCACCTGGCGGAAGACAATAGGTGGAAAGGGGGGGAAGACGAGAGATAATGGACTTGCTCTTTGGCGAGAGGTTGACGTGGAAAGGAGCGGGACACATGGAAAGCGACGAGTGGATGATGAGAAGGAAGGAGGACCACGCGGACCAAAGAGGGGAGGTAGATGGATGACACATGGCAGCAGGAGAAAGGTGGTTCTGGAAGATGACATGACGGGAGAAGGGTCCACGCTGGCTAAACACATAGCAGCTGGGAATGATGGGGTCGCACGAGCACCGTTGATCCGGGCGCTAAGATCTCGGCCGTCGAAAAGCTGTGCCCCCGATTCCAGACCCCCCCCTCCACTTAAAGGTAGAAAGGCAGGGGGGGTCCAGAATTGCTTTTATCGCCGTTGATCCGGGCGCGCCGATCTAGACCGTTGAAGAGATGCGCCCTCGATTACAGACCCCCCCCCTCCACTTAAAGGTAGAAAGGCGGGGGGGGTCTGGAATCCTATATGCACCGTTGATCCGAGCGCGCGAATCGTTGCCGCTCGGACTTGCTCGTCGCTTACCACAGGCGCATTTGCGTTATAAACTTAGGACAAGTGGGTTTTAACCCATTCTTTTGCATTCTAACCCCCTTACAAGAAATATCACTAACAGGAGTGCTATGTTAAGTGATTAGAATCACAGATCTGTGTCCCAGCTAAGGTTGTAGACACTAGAGTCCTGCAACCACCCCTGCCTCTACCTCGGGTGAGACTTCATCTTCTTTGTAGGTGTTGTCGAAAGGGTCGATAGTTAGGGTTTTGTTGGTGTGTTGTTGTAGCATTGAACCCTGGGTCTACCCCTATTCCAACAAATGGTTCCGTTGCAGGGACCTAAAACTGTGATTGTTGGGAACTGAGGAAAAATAAGATTTGTGCAAAGATCTGATCTGAAATTGTAAAATATCTGTGCGTAGATCTATCACTCTAGTGCGTAGTATGTGAAGCTCTATGCTAAGAAAAGAAGTCTGATCTGAAGAAAATAAGTAAGATCTGAACGCTTTGTGCTCTGATAGAGGTAATAATAGTGAAAATTTTTAGATCTAGAATCTTTGTGCTCTGTAGAAGTAAGATAAGTGGAAATTTTTGTTTCTAAAGTATGAATCTAGGTATGTTTGATAAGATTTTTCCTAGCTTGGAAACTAGGGAACTGATAAAAGAAAGAAGATTTGATATGAGTACATCTTATAAGAATAATGAAAGATATGTTATACCTATGCATAGAAAGAATGTTTAGACTAATGAGTGGATGCAGGACCCTAGAAAGAATTTGTTGCGGCTTAATTACCATGATCCTACTGCACAGTACAGGAAGGGTTGGGGATCATTTAAAAGAAAGATAGGATTAACCCTCTATTACAGATGCATAAGACCAGGACATCTAGCTAAGGAATACCCTGGTAGAAGACCTAGTTGCCTCTGTTTCAAAGCTATGGACCATGAAGTATTGGATTTCCCTAGAATGATTGCTAAGGTTGAAAGGATGAATATGAGACAAGAAAACCATGAGAGAGGTCAAGCAATTCAGATTATGACAGAACCCTAGAAAGAATCGGAAAAACTATTGCTACAGATGAAAGGAACCTTGAATGACCACCGACATATCAGCTTATCAGAGATCTTCAAAGAAAAAGAGTGCATTGAAAAGAGAATATGAGACTTCGACATTGACTACGTTCTGGATGAGGAAAAAAAGGTCAATATCATGACAAAAAGAACTTGGAAACTTTTAGGGGAGCCTGCTATGATTCCTTCACTGGGAAGAATAAGATTATTCAAAGGAAAATTGATAACCCTATGTGGAAGACTTGCCCGGATATCCATGAGTTCTCATGGAACTTCGACAAAGGAAGAATTTGAAGTTGTTAAATTTATTGAGAACAACGCTCCATTTTCTATGTTACTAGGAAAACTGTGGATTGAAAAATATCAGGCTAGAAGGAAAGAAGAAGAAGTCTTAGAACAAAAGAAGAAAGAGTTGAAAGATTTCATGACTAGGAGGATCGCACACTTGATTGAAGAATAAGAGAACTGAGCGAAGCTATCTAAAACCAGAAAATTGGATGTCGAAGTAAGAAGAACACTAGAAGACCCACAGAAGATTGAAGTACCTATTCCAGATACAGAGGAAGTATTAACCCTAATTTCTAGGAAGGAATCTCACCAGCGCGAAGTTACTATGACAAAAGAAGGTAAGAATTAGAATGGAAAAAGGAATTATGAGAGGAGGCTCACTGGAAAAAAGGCTATAAAACTAAGTAAGAAGAGAGCTAAGATTGAAAAGTTACATAAGGTTCTAGAGGGAACTTCGCAGAAGGAAATTTTCAAAATTGGAACTTCGTCGGGATATCGGAACATCGTCACATGGCACTTCGCCATGGCCAAGAAATATATCTCTTGGAAACAATATAACTGTTAGACCGATAGCCCGAATGGAAAGAAAGTGATTTATGGTTAGAAAGTTTGCCACTAGACAATTGGGACCATGCCATAATGGACATAACCGAGTTAATGAATTCTTCTCACCCGTTGCAAGAGATCCGTTGCCGATTTATCTATTTATCCCGTCATGCCACGCAAAGAGAACACTTTTTCCAATCGTGACTATTTGAGCTCGCAACATAGTTGATTTCACACAGTGATCATTGCGCTAGTGCCATCCATCCCATTGCATTGAGCAACTATTCTTCGAACCCGATATATTCAACCAAGAACGTGTATATCCGAAGAACTTAGCGCAGTCGAAGAGTCTGTGAAGGAATTACTCATCGAACTCATGACTAAGAGAGTCATGTAAGAAAGAGTGATGTTTGTAGGTGTACAAGCATCCTTGACGAGAGGAGTGCAAGCCTCTTCATCAATTGCTCGTGGAGCTAGACCATCCCGACCATCAGCGAAAAAGAGAACCAAAAACAGAGATGACCTAGAAAATGAGAAGTTGATCCTGACCATATTGCCCAACTACAACCCACCTTTGGCTGATGTAGTGAGTTGAGATAGCGTGCCAAGAGATTTCGAGTACACCATGGTTACTGTGTACTTCCCGAAGGGGATACGCACAGTTTGAGCACAACAGAATAAGATCACAGCGTTGAAGTTCAGTGACTTCAACCTCGGAGATGGGAAAAACTATAGTATGCTTGCCCCATATAAATACCTGACCAAGATGAAGGGGAAGAACTCAAAGATAATCCCTCATCCATGGACGATGAACCTCGTGTAGTCAACCATGTTAAATGTAATGAAAATCCCACACTTTGAAAGGCACTAGGAAGTCAACGCCTGTGTCAAGCTATTTCTTTCATGTTACCATGGCGACTACTTATGGCTAGACCATTTTATCACAGTCGATCTGATGTTGATCCATAGGATTGAGTATGCAAGGACCCAATCCACAGGAGTTTTATCTAAGAAAAGCCACAGATCGCGCACTAGCATAGAAGATCAAGGATACATACGACGATGTTGAAAAGGGAACGCATCACTACAAGGTAGCCTCCATCCAGAATGGCACAATGTGCCTAGCCTATCAATTAATTACAGGAAATTTAGTAAGGAAGAACAGACCTACGCAGGTCACAGGCTTTGTTGTTGACCTCGCAGGGAAGTGTGTAGAAGGTCTACAGATGAACTGGGTGAAGTACCTAGTGAATCAGCTAGAACTAGACTGCCACTAAGCACAAGATCAGGGCTACGATTTCCACTTCAGATGGCTCCTGATCCTTATGACCTCTGTTGCCTAGGATATACCAGAAGGTGCAACCTTCCCGAATATTGAATTGTTTGAGCCGCTTGCTGCAAAGTTCGCCACACTCTGGTATTCGAGTGATATGAACAAAAAGTGGCAATTGAACGTTGTTTTTTATACATGCTACCTTCAGTTGAAAAGATCCATAGAAGATGAAACTTACATGACTCTGAACACCCTACAAAGGTTCTGACCCCTGATGAATTTCTACGCAGATAGACACTTCATCTACCTTACAGCGCAAGTTGATAAACATAAGGAGCATCTTTAGTCATACTACAAGCTTATAGAAGAAGACCTTGAGGAGATCACTAAGCACTAATCGACATACCTCCTTATTCCTGTAGGCCCTGCAGAGATGTCTAACCCTAAAAAACCAAAGACCACGCATGATACCCCTGAACCCAACAGAACATAGAAGACTGAAAAGGTCCAAGACTTAAGAAATGCCTCATGAAATACTGCTTCAGTATCACCTGGCCGAGGGGGTAATGATTAAGTAGAAGAGATAAATGGAAAAGGAGTTGAACAGAAGCAAGGTGAAGTAACACCGCCTAGATATGAGATCGATCCCCTGAAGAAGAGGAGGGTTTCTTCCCTGAAACCTTCTTCCCAAAAGAAATTGAGAGACACCATGACCAAGACGAAGACTGTGCTCACTACCGATGATTTTGACTTCATCGTAGCATCCCTCAACAACGCTTCACTGGAAATCATGGAGAAACAAGAAGCCAAGCAGGAGGAAATGTATGACAGAATTAAGGTCTAATTCTGAGGGGTACAACAAGCCCTTCAGTCCAGTCGTGCAGTGTCCACTAAGCCCCTGCCATCCGGAGAACCAGAGTTGGGAGATGAGCCACCCCAACTCCACCAATTAGAAGATGCGATCGAAGCTCGCCTTTGTCGTGCACAGGAAGAAACATAACAAGCCACCCAGGCCTTGAATAAAGTACAAGGTGTAATCGTAGAACAATGCAGAGTTGCAGAATAGAAGAAGGTTTCTCTCCAGGCCAAGTTTGAAGAAGAGAAAGCACAGATGCAACAAGAAAAAGAACAGATGCTCGCAGAGCAACTCGAAGTGAAAGAAGCAGTCAACAGAGCACTATGTTCTGTGACAGGCTTAGAACCATAGGATGAAGACTGAGTCATGCATCAAGTAGAGAAGCTCACAGAAGCTATCCAATAGCCACAACAATGAATATTAGACTTAGATCTCTGCAGCGTACCTGACACCCCGCAGGATGTAAGGGCTCAAAGGGAAGCAACTGCTCGAAGTGCAGTTGAAAGAATAAAATTCATTGCCCTGGAATGCAAGCAACTGAGTGATCACAGTGCCCAGATGTATGAGTGACTCACTAAGAATCGAGAATTGAAGGCACTAGAGTCACAACTCCAGGAAGCGAAGTATCAAGCAAAAACAATACAGACTCAGTTAAAGCCCCTGTCAGTTGTGGAAAGAATGTAGTGACCCCAAGAGTAGCGCACTACCCAACAACAAGTCCACACCATTCAGAGTAGATTTATGGAAGTAATTCATTGGCTCCAACCTGTATAGGATGAGGTTTACCAACTGTTCACAGAAATCGAAGGTCGAGGAGCAGAACTAGAGCAAGTCGTCACTATATCCAAACAACGATTAGAGGGACCTGTCAACAAAGCATTCATCCAAGAGTCAACTGAACAGGAGGCAATGGAACAACAACAAGTCAAAGTAGCTCGAGGCAAGATCAAATCTTTTGAAGAAGAAATAATCAAATCAGAGCGACTCGGGACAAGTCACAGGTGAGTGTTGGGGGCCTATTGGCCCTTGACCAAGTTCTGAGGATTCTTTGTCATATTTGACCTAATTTTGGGACTTCAACAGGATGTCGAAGATAGATCACAATACGAAGTGGAGATCATGGGATCTTGGCCCCTTTTAGGGCCCTTTTTGGGATTTAGGAGTATGTAATGGGTATGGGATGTCGGCCCATGGGTTTACCCATGTTTAGGCCTATTTTGTAAAGTATAAATAGATGTCTAGGCAATGTAAGGAAGGCCATCTATGTGATGTTAGGCTAATGAGCTAAGTGCTGAGTCCTAAGTGCAAGTGTGGATTGTATATGCTTTGTGCATACTGTGTGAGACTTGTAGAGCTAAGTGCAAGTGGTTGTAACAGACTATGGAAGGCTTTGTGATGTAACGCAAGGAAGGATGATCTAGAGAGGTGCACAGATCTCATGTCCTCTGCAAAGTGGGACTTGGATGCTATGTGATTGTAATAGCTTGACACACGATAATAAAGAAGAGAAGAGTTGGTGGATGTAGCCCCAGGGTGGGGGTGAACCACATACATGTTGTGTTGCTATGCTTTGTGCAATGTATTGATGTTTTTATGTGTTTACTTGCTTAGTGATTTAACATATATGTATGATAGATAGATATGTCAATGATATGTGCTTAATAGTATGGATGAATAGTAGATCTGGCCTATGTGGAGGTGCTTAAGTACTTGAATATGGTAGATCTGAATGAATACTATGTTGTGCTATAATTAGAGTTTAGTTGTGTTGTAACTAAGAACTGCATATTGATGAATGTTAGTTATTGAGTGATATGTTAAGTGATTATAATGACAGATCTATGTCCCAACTAAGGTTGCAGACACTGGAGTCCTGCAACCACCTCTACCTCTACCTTAGGTGAGACTTCATCTGCTTCGTAGGTGTTGCCGAAAGGGCTGGTAGTTAGGGTTTTGTTGGTGCACTGTTGTAGCATTGAACCCTAGGTCTGCCCCTGTTCCAACAACACTTTGCAGGTTTCAAGTCCGACATCCACAATTGGACATGCAGTTCTATCATTCATCATTTACGAGTAAGTTTCAATACCATACTTTCATTCGTATTCATTGTTTACTGTTTGTTGTTTTCATTTTGCAAGTAGGAATGTTTAAGTATTTATTCATCATTCTTACCCTGCAGAATTTCCATAGAGGTTGGCATATATTTTTCTCCCGCTCTTAAATTTTCCTTTGATATTTTCCCCAGGCTCTGCACCATGTGCATGCCAATGTCATATGCACAACTCCAACTATCATTTTTTCTAGCATTACAAATCTCGGTCCTTTGTCGTATGTGACAAAGTGGAAATCTAACACCTCAATTGAATAAGGAATTATTCATCCTTCGCACCTTTCCCTCGATCATATTCCTAGCTTGCCTAGGAATGAGTACCTACCTATCCCGTACGGGAATCAAACTCATGTATTTCGCATGAAAAACAAGATGTCAAGCTTGTTGCCTTTGCAGGATGTTCTTATAGAAGAAAAATATAGGTAGGTGTAGAAGGGCTAGGTATGGTACAATGGTGGCTAGGATGCAACAAAATAGCACAAAATTAGCATATATTCCCCCCCTCCTCTTAAATATTTCTCCAATTTTTTCTCCAAACTCTGAACCATACCTACATGCCTTTGCAAAATGTTCTTGTAGAAGAAAAATATGTTGTGATGGTGCTAGCAAGAGTAGTTTTTCGTGGCTTGCAAATTGCAATATTCAATATCTATGTTTCTCTACATGCAACATTGCTAACATAATGAATGTTTTTTCAAATTCATTACACCATTTACATCTGAATGAAACCATTATCATTCTAGGAGACTTCAGTGTTGACATGCTACAAACTAGTGCCATAACAATAGAATTGGAAAACTAAATGTGCAATTACAATCTCTGATTTCTTATGGTTAAGATAAAACATGTACAAAACACACTTATTGACCATATATGGTGAAATGTGCCCATATCACAATACAACCTCTTTATCTTATACACAGACTGGTCTGACCACGATACAATTTGTCTTGTACTTGAATTATGAAATATACATCAAACAAATTACAAAATTATATTTCCATGTCTCAAAGCATATCTGGATACTTTTTTGCACAAAACCAAATCATTCAGCTAGGACCATCCAACTTCTTAATATTTTTTGGCTTGTAGTATATTTTGGCCAAGAAAAATTCTCTATAACCATAACCATAGATCAAGAAAAACAAAGGTTCATGCTTCTAACTCTATCTTTTACTCTATTCATTTGATTCTCATTTACTGTATGTACATATTACTTGTTTTCCCTTACATATCAGCTTACATTCATGTTCATTGTATTTTGTGCATTTCCACATTGAAACAAACATAATAACTGGAGAAGACGAAGGATTCTTGACCACAAATGGAGAATATGAGATACAAAGGTGCATGCTTCTAGTCTTATTTCATATTCCATTGTTTTGTATTTCATTTATTGTCTGTATATTTGTTCTACTTCTTTGAACCTAATTTATTGTATGTAGATACTATGTATCTTCCTACATAATAACTTATCTTCATGTTAATTGTATTTTATGTGCTGCTACATTGAAATAAACAGAACTGTATTTATTTTTTTACTTGTCTTTCAACATACCAACGTACCTTCATGTCCATTGTATTTTTTTCATTGCTACATTGAAAGAAGAATATTAGTTGGGTAGGAGGATCAAATCTTATATGCCACAACGGAGGAAGCCAAAGTACAATCTTCGAAAAGGTATACCAATTGTGATAGTAAATCAAACACACAAAACGAGTAGGTGGATAAAATATTGGATTAGAAAATGATGATTTGGTAACAATGGGCCTTTGTTGAGACTTCTCGCTTCCAAAAAATGCCCTCCCCTTTTCTATTTTCCCACTCTCTACTATCCCTTTTTTTCCCTCTTCTATACTTTACCAAATTCCCCTTTCTTTTTCCCCTCTACTTTCGCTTTCTGCTTGCTTTACTTAGTCATTCTTCCAAAGTTGTCTAGGTGCATGGGTTGGAAGATTCACAGGCTCACATTTATACTCTTTCTTATATATCATGAGTTCAACCAACGACATCCTCATTCCATACTTAGACACTTTTTCAATCGCAAGTTCCTGGGCTCAAAATTGTACTTCTGTTGTTCTGTTTCCTCCAAACAACACCCAGAGTTACATGATATAAAAATTGACAGCCGGACTCCCAAGATGGTGGTCTCAAGATTGCGCTTCTATTCTTCCCTGACCTGCAAACAACTTATGGGGTTCCAAAATATATGGATTGGCTGCCAGACTCCCCCATCATGCCTTGTTTCGTCTTACACATTTTTTCACTCAAAATTTCTGAGGCATACAATTTGACCGTTGGGTCCTCATGTTTCCTAAGTACCCCTTGACACCCTATTTCATATTCCATCTCCTTCGAGCCTGTATGTGACATCCAAAAAAATTATGAACAATATACAATGCATATTCTTATCTAGTCATTCTGATGTTCATGTACACATGCTTTCATCATAAAACGTTGAACAAGTGACATGGGCATGAGTAGTCAATCATCGCAAACATCAACATAATGGCAAGGCCAAAGTTAAAGATTCATACATTGTGTTGTTGATATGCTTACAAAAAAAATATCATGAGCTATTTATTCATCTATGCCATGATAAATATGTTGATGTCATATGCAACACATGTTTTGCAGTTCACAAGAAGTATCGACGAAGAAAAGTGAAACGCCCAACATAGTGCAAGCTTCGCATACTAAGAGTTATGGTTACAAAACTCTAACCTGCATACTTCATCCAAGTTGTGCGTCTACTTGTATGTTTATGCCAAAAGAAAAGAAAACAAAAAAATGATGCAGACTGCCACTCACATTATTTTTTCTGTTTAAACAATGTCACCAGGTCTAAACTTATAACACCCAATATACTATCGATTGAAGGCTTGAACAACCGCTGAACTAGACAAGTGTTCGTCAAGGACATAATGGTCGTGTATATCACCTACTTAGACAAGGAAAACAAAACTAGATTCATTGTGTGTGATAACATGACAAACAACGAAGCCATGATGACAGTCACACTGACTATCCCTACACAACTTGTCCAAAAACATGAAGAAAAGACCTTGCTAGGTAATGAGATATCCATTAAAAATTTTAATATATTGCCGAAAATAGTATATGACCATGGTGATTGTGATCGGATTATATCGCTCAACGAAACAAGTATTGTGGAAAAAATTCTCGTGATTTGTTCAAAATATTGTTTCGTACTGAACAGAACAATCAACCAACTTTCACAGAGAAATGACACTTACCCAATCGAAACCATTGGTGCAACTGTCACACTTGCAAGAAAACTTGTCTCACAACAC
>SNQJ01S0253382.1:0-12691 GCA_010110895.2 Picea sitchensis
GAGTTGGCTATTTCTAGTGAATCCTCTAGAAGCAGGCAAGATGAACTATATGAATGCAAAGGGAAAGGGTAGTATAACTAGAGGATTGCTTAGAGGAAATAAATCATTTGATAGTGGATCATTGTAGCATTGGAAGATGGATATAATCTAAGTTTTTTGTTTCTATGATATAGAATAAAAACTAATAACTAAACCCAAAGGGAATAATCCACTCAAGTGAATGATGAGAAGGAAAATTACCCATCACACTCGACCATTTTTACCACTGGTAAATGTAAAATTCAATGAAGGTATCCCATGACCATACTAACTAAGATGTTCTTAAATACAGGGAACATATACCCACTCAAAATATTAATGTAGAAATGAAGAATGAACCTAAACGCATCATAATGGGAATTGAGTGGAGGATAGAATCGTTAGCCAAGAAATTAACATATTTAAGAATACAAAGAATTATTTGCATGGTCCTATAAATATGGAAGCTAACTCATTGTTCAATAGGGGAGTGGGGGAAGTTATCCACCCCAAAATATGGAAGCTAAGTCCAAGGCCTCGAGGGGACAAAGGTTGAATTCTAATTTGGTGGGAATATTCCATTAGAAAAATCGTTTCCTTTCCTAGATGTTATGGTAGATAGTTGATGACATTTAGAAGAATAAAATACAAGGAAATATTGGAAGAGCTCGAGGAAATTTCAAGAATTCATTAGATTATCCCCTTTGTGAATAACAACTAAGCAAACAATGACAAATACTAAAGTTTGATGAGACATATAAAGTAAGGGGGGGGGGGCAAATAAAAGTTTGGTTCCATTGGCTTAAGACATGTGAGAATCCTACTATGATATTTTTCAAAGATCTGACATCCAAGGAATTTGTGAAGCATATTAAGGCCCTCAAAATAAAAAGCAATAGAATCATTGACCAAGGGAACATTGAAAAGGAGTTTGTTAATCATTACAAACTAGTTTTTCAATCTCAAGGAATTATAAAAAAGGAAAGAAAGTTGTATATGCAAACTTATGTTGATGTAGTCCCAAGAAAGTCGATGCAAAAGGAATAATGGGTATGTGATGAAAGGCTTATAATGTTGGTTGAATTAATGAATACCCTCAAATATATGGTTGATGATCAATTTCTCAAACGATACTACTTTCCACCCTAGTCGTCGAGGATTCCCTTTTGCACTAACCTTTTATGTGATGGTTATTGAAACCCTTAACTACCTCATCCAAAAAAAATGTCTCGATGGATTATCTGAGGCTTGCAAATAGAAAATTTGTATATGATTCCTTCCTTACTATCCTAGAAGAGAAACAGTCACTAGACAATAACATGGTTTTCTTGCAATTGTTTTACAAATCCTTTGGATCAAAATTTCCTTGGGCCAAGAATTAATGTTACCATCATAGTTAGTAGGAAAGCCTAAGTTGACTAGTAGGACAGGGATGGACATACATACTATTAAAATAATTTATGTGCTTGTTTTCACCATAGGGAATTAATGTTACCATCATAGTTAGTAGGAAACCCTAAGTTGACTAGTAGGACATGGATGGACATACATACTATTAAAATAATTTGTGTGTCTTTGTGCCTATGGATGGTTTCCATGATGATATGATGATGGAATAAAGTCGGTGTGTGAGTGAAATTTGAGTCTAGAAACCATCTCATATCGTTAAGGCATGCAAATAGCCTATCCATGTCAAATTTCAATGCATATAGATACAGTTTGAAAACATTTCAACGTTGGGCCCATTCACATGTCATTGTTTCCCTCCTCTAGTATTTTTATGGTGTTAATTAAGCAATCAATGAAAAATAGATATTTTTAATAAAAACTATGACACAGATACATTGTATATACATTAATGTAGAACCTGAAAGAAAAATGAAGAAGGACTAACGAAAACTTAAAACTTGTGTCAACCAAATTGTGTACTTTGAAAGAAAATTAGGGTTAATGTTTTACATGATGAATTCATGATGATGGAATAAAGTGGGCGTGTGAGTGAAATTTGAGTCCAGAAACCCTCCCATATAGTTAAGGCATGCAAATAGTATAACCATGACAAATTTTAGTGCATACAGAAACTGTTTGAAAAAATTTCAACGTTGGCCCCATTCACATGTCACTGTTGTAAGTGTCTATTCCTAGTACAATTTTAATTCCTTGTTCCTTGTTATGTGTTGCCACACAAATGCCAAATTAATATCTGCTACATAAGTCTTTTTTCTTTTTTCAAGGACTATGTAACGGATCTCAATTCTAAGAAGATTCAAACAGGACCTAAGAACCTTAAGTTCTTTCCTTAACCATGGATGACATAACACTATCATTCAATAGAAAATTTGTTATGTTTCATTGTTTGGAATTATGTGTATTGAGGGCTTGAGCCACCATATCCACAAAGGAAACATACCAAGAATATTTGTCTTATGAACAAGATATGGTACTATCCATTTTGAGGTTTGGCATAGAGATTGTTCTTATAGACTACACTACATTGCACAATAATATAAGCCCTAAACTCCTTGAAAACCATGTAACACCATTCAAATTAGACAGAATATTCTTGCGACAAATTAGCTATACTATCGACGAACTTTTTTCGTCGATAGTATAGCAAATTCGTCGCAAGATTATTTACATTCGTCTCTCTTGCGACAATATCAAATGATGCTTGGATTTATTTAATATTTGGTTTATCAACTTGAAATCTCAATTTGATACTTTGCAAGCTAGTTGGACCTTCAGTGAAATACAAATATGAAACTTGGAATCATTAACATATCTACCAGAACATATGAAAAATAGGGTTTATGGTTTCCATGATGAATTGATGATGAAAGAAAGTGGGTGTGTCAGTAAAATTTGAGTCCATAAATCCTCCCATATCATTAAGGCATGCGATTTGTATATCCAGCTCAAATTTCAATGCATACAGATACAGTTTGAAAACATTTCAACGTTGGCCCCATTCACATGTCACTGTTGCCCGCCTCTAGTATTTTGATGGTGTTGATTAAGCAATCAACAAAATAGAGGGATTTTTCTTCACAAATATGAAAAAAATACATTGTATATACATTAATGTAGAACCTAAAAGAAAAATGAAGAAAGACCGACGAAAGCCTAAAACTTGCGTCAACCAAATTGGGTACTCTGAAAGAAAATTAGGGTTTATGGTTTACATGATGAATGGATGATGGAAGAAAGGTAGATTATTAATCACTCAAATTTGAGTCTATAAAACCTCCTTATATTGTTAAGTCATGCCAATAGTCTATCCATGAAAATTTCAATGCATACATAAACTATTTGAAAAGAAGAATTTCAATGTTGGCCCCATTATGAAGTCCTGTTGTGGAATTGTCTAGTCATTGTGCAATTTTAGTTCCTCATTCATCATTCCCCTGGTTCCTAGTTATTTTTTGTTTCAAAATACCCTTACCTAATAATGGCATAAAATGTCCCACAAAGACCAAATTATTATCTTCTACATAAGTCTTTTGTCTTTTTTTTCAAGCAGACTATATACTTGATCTCAATTCTAAGAAGATTCAAATAGGTAACAATATTGATGACATATTATATGATCATGATGGTATAAAAATGAAATAGCTTTTGTCGGTTTCAAGAATAACTTATCCTCTACTTAACAAGACCAACCAAATGAAGGTGGAACCTCACATGGCCCTCCCCTCCCTCACATCCTCTCAATTGATCCTGAGAGCCAATCTACAAAATATAAAATAATCGAAGCAACGTCCTATTAAGATTCATGCATTGAAATTACAAAAAAAAAAATTAATGAGGTACATGAAATTATGTGTTTCTAAATTATATTTTTTTAGTCTACCATGTACTTTACTATATTGACAACTATTTTGGGGTTTCAAATAATAATAAAACAACATGTAACCTAGGATATACAAAAGCGTGTATAAAACTTAAAACATGTAGGTAAACCATGGCATTAAAAGTAGAGAATTATTTTAAGAGATAATTCATACAAATTAAAATATTATATAGTCATGTACCTAATCCAAAATCAACATCTGTGTAATCGTCTTATTCTCTATCTTGATCTTCTTCATTGAACTCGACATTTGTATCATCATTAGGTTCTGAAATGATGTTGAAAGGGTTGATGATATCATCATCATCATCAATGTCATTTCAAAGCATATTTTCATCAACATCATCATCGGGAATTGCAATATCGTCTCCTACACCTAGATCATGATCTTTTCATCTTCTTCATCATCCAACCCTCCATGATCTTCCATCTCTGTCTGATCTGTTGAATAATCTTCTTGATATTCAATATCATCTTGTTCGCAATGAGTATGCTTAATTGGCCTTCTTCTTGGAGCATGTCAGCAGCAAATGACCAATCCCTTTCTGGAACATTTGAGTAAAGACATGTTCACATTGTCTTAGAAAAGCCCATAGTGATTGTGTCCTATTTCAAACATTGTTGTTTTAAGCATTGGAAATTCATTGTTATGTTGAATAATAGTTCTTTCCTCATCATGTTCATGCATTTGTAAGCTATACCATTTGACATCAGACATAACTAATTTGGATGAATTAAAGTCCTCAAGTATGTCGTTTAAATACCCATGGTATCTATTTTGGATTCTAGGGGATATGCGGTCACTCTAGAGGAAACATTAGTAACACGAAATATTGCAGTTATCCCACTATCTTAATTTTCACGGTTTCATACAATTGTTTGATGTGAAATTTGTGACCATTGCACCACATAGCGTAATTGTTTCAACTACAATATGTCGGATATGTAAAATATGTATTGTCAATTAATAGAATTAACATATATTTATATAACCCGAATTATCTCACGAGAAAAATACAGTATACATGTAGTAACATTAGTATAATATAAAATAACTAAATAAAATGGGTGAAATTGCTTACACCTTATCTTTTTTTAACGAAAATGGTTATAGTTTTTTATTAGAGGGGTGGCAAAGCCACAAATTCAATTACAAATTGTGATGCATCACTATTTCAGCATAATATCCACCGCTATTTCGGCATAATTTCCAATAACGTGTTTATTGTCGTTCCAATATTTGTGCTTGACATATGTAACAAAGCTGTGTTTGACATATATATAACAAAGCGTGTTTCAACATATGTAACAAAGCGTGTTCAACAAGTATTCTGACGTGTTTCAAAATATGTAACTTACTTTATTTCATTCGCAACAGAGTTCGACATAAGATCGATACTTGTGTTTAAAACTACTGTCCAATCTGTGTTCCAACATGCGTGTTCCAACATTAGTATGTTCGACTCTATTTGACCTTGTGTTTGGCTTACGATTTCTAAATTTGTCTTTCTCAAGCATTTGATGCCTTCTACTTTCTTTTGCAAGTTGTTGTCCTTTTCAAGGGATACATTTTTTAACTGGGTCCCAACCATTTACACTGAGTTCTCCTTAGGACAAAGAGTGGCCTTAGTTGGCTAGTTTATGCACTTCTTTATTTGAATCTCACGAGAATATGGTAGCACTTGAAGAAGGTGAAATCTTTTAGAATGTTTCTTAAACTTTGCAGATTCTTATTTAGCCCGGCATCTTTAAACTGTACTCTTGAGTGTATTATTTTGATCAAGATCTCGGAGTCTCCAAATGCTTGTAGCTCACGGTGTCCTCTTTCCCTTGCTATCTGACAAACTTTGATCAAACTTAGAATTTCTACTTGATTATTGGTTCGATGTCCAAGACCCCAACAAAGGTTGCTAATTCCTCCCTTTGTTGGAATAAATGATTCCTCCTACTCATTGTCGAGGGAGTTTTCTTTGAAAATTAATCAAAAGTTTTGCCTTATTTTTGCCACCAACTCTGAAATATGTCATGGTTGTCCCTTAGCCTCCATTCTATTTCAAGTTGGGGTTTTTCCACACTATGGGTTCGAAGATTCAACACGGCAGGAGATCCAAGCCACTCCTTTTCTTCCTTCAGAATCGAGGTGTCGGTTTTGTGATTTTGGGAGCTCGGGGATTCTAGCAGGAGGCCTTTTTCTTTCGTTGCTACCATTTGGGGGGTACATTTTGTGTTGTTGAAGATTTGCTCATTTCTTGCCAGCCATAGATTCCAACACACGTACTTGCGGATGGAGATCCAGATTCTGGCACATAGTGTGTTTTTGGAAGTGGGTAACTGTCCTTCTAGCCAGTGAATAGATCCACTACAGGAGTGTTGGTGGGAACAACGAACTTGAGGCCTTGGAGAGTAAGCTGCCAGACTTTGTAGGCTGTCATTTCGCAAACAAATAAGTGATCCGAGGTTTCCATGGCTTCTTTGCAGAGACAACATCTATGTGGTCCGACGATATTTCTTTTCAATAAGTTTTCTCCCGTCAAAATCTTTCTATGCATTAATGTCCAGAAGAAGAAATTTACCATGGGGATCGCCATAGAGTCCCATACCTCCAACCAGAACATTGCCGGGAGAGGTCTATTTTGATGCTGCTGGAGCAGAGCATAGCCTCTAGTGATGTATAAATTCACAATGGGTCCCCGGTAGTGTCTATTCTGTCTTGTGCAGGGTTGCCTCGTGCTTTCACCTTTTGAGAATCTCAAGTTCTTGTGAGGCAATCACGGGACGTGCCGTTCCACTTTGACCAAGATCCGTCTTCATCCTACTTTGATATGTCAAAAATTCTATTGATACCTTTGCTCTCAAGAAAGTCACGGATTTCCCTCAGGCCAGCGTTTGAAGCAATAGGCAGATTCCCCATTATCCTATCAGTCAAGAGTTTGGTGTGTTTTCCATTGCCAGGGACACGTTACAAGTGTTGATTGAAAAATCGTGTCCCTTTGATACACAGCTGCCATAAAATCGTGTTTTTCCTGCTCACTGCGTTTTGGGGGTTTCGGATTTTGGCGTTTGGGATGCATCTGTGTATTAAAGTTTTGCTTATTTGGATGTGAGGGGGCGTTGTGCATCTTCCACAAGATTTTGCAACCCGGAGCAGTGTTTGCAAGTGCTGGATCGCGAATCTGCAATCCTCCCCTTCTCTCGAGGAGGCCGCTTAGGCTGTCTCCCAATTATAGAGAGAAATTTTTCTTTGGTTTCTCTTTCCCACCATGCCACAGGAAATCTCTCAAGATTTTGTTGATATGTCCTGCTATGGAATTGGGCGATAAGAGATAGGACGCTTGATATAACGACAATGAGGAGATAGCTGCTTTTATCAATGTTAATTTACCTCCGTGTGTGAGCCAATATCCTCCCCAGGCTCCGATTTTTCTTTTGATTTTAGCTAAGACTCCCTCCCATAGGCTTACTCTATTTAATCCCAAAGTTAAAGGCAACCCAACATACTGTATCTTTTCCCATTTGGAATGTCCTTTGAAACCCAAGGTGCTATCTTCGGGTTTCATGATCTGCTACATTCTAGCTATAAACAACACTTTTTCTATCACATATCAGAGCTCCAGACACCTTGAAATACGCTTGAAGAGCGCCCTTGAATGCATTGTCTACTCTGTTTGAGGCTCCTCCCAGCAGAGAAGAGAGTCATCCATGAATAGAGCATGGTTTATGGGCTTCAAATTCTTAGTTATTCTAAGTCTGAAACGCCCTATTAACATTTCCTGTTCCATCTTCCTGCTGAGTGTATCTGCCATTAATATGTACATAAATGGAGAGAGAGGGCATCCTTGCCTTAGCCCCCTCGTTGCTTTGAAAAAATTTGTTGGTCTCCCATTCACCAATGCTGGGGGCAATCCAAAGTCATTGAGTACAAGAAGCTTTTATCAACTTTACAAGTTCAGGATCAAATCCGAAAGAGATGAGTACTTGATACAGGTAGGACAACTTTACTCTGTCGAATGCATTGGATATGTCTAGCTTGATCATCATGCCTTTCTCTTTTCTGAGATTGTTGGAGTGCATAGCTTCCTAGACTTGGATTACATTATCCAATATATGTCTCCCTTTGACAAATCCTCCTTGCGATTAAGTGATAAACGCCCAGCAGAGGTTTTATTCTGTTTTCAAGAAGTTTTGCTATAATCTTGTAAGAGGCATTACAAAGGGAGATAGGCCTGAATCTACGTCGAAGGAGGCGGGGGTTGTTTCTTTTGGGATTAGTGCTAGGAAAGTAGAGTTGGTGCTGCCTCCTATTTTTTCTTTTGAAGGACTCCTTTTTATCATTCTTATGAGATAAGATTTGATTATATTCAGGCAAATCTGTAAAAAGTGGATGATAAACCCATACGGACACAGGGGCTTTGTCCGGGTCCATGGTCCAGATGACTTTGTTGAGTTCTTATTCACTGATTGGGTTCAGTAGTGTTGTGTTATCCTCTTTTGTGACCAATGTCGGGGTATTCATGAAGAATTCGTTGTAATCTTCTTCATTGACATGGTTCTCTTTACTGTAAAGATGTTGAAAGTGTGAGACAACAATGGAGTCCTTTATTTGATATATTCCATTTGCAGAGCTTCCCTTCATTGGTCTTGATCTCAGAGATATGGTTCCTGGAGAGACGAGCTTTGAATTAGCGATGGAAGTAGGATGTATTCACAATGCATGCGACTTCGGTAAAGTGCGGGGATTTGATATCGGTACTCTTCTTCTTTTAGAGCCGCGGTAAGTTTGCGGTAGACTTGTTGCTCCTTTTTCAATTATTTAAGCGTGTCTATTGTTTCCATCTCGGTACAGCCAAGTATCCCAGTGGCTCTTTCTTTGGGTATTGGGGTTACTTTCCGGGGTTTGCTCCACTCCTTAAAGGGATTTTTTATTTATTTTTAGTTTTTGTTCCCAGGCAAAATTGGGGGAGCCAATAACTGAGGTAGACCATTCCATTGGTAGGTGATCTCTGAACTTCCTCTTTGATTTCCATAATGGGCTGAACTTGAATGGGATTGGGCCTAAATTTTTCTTCTTCCTCTAGCTGGAGCAATATGGATTTGTGGTCCGAGGTGAGCGGGATGGCGGTGGAAATCAGCTTCCTTTCCAACAACGAAGTGCTTTGAACTAGAAACCTATCCAATCTAGCAGATATGTGATCCTCCCCTATCCTATTGTTGGTCCATGTGTACAACCCTTTACTTGGTTTAAGTCCATAAAGGATTGTTGTATGATGTCTTCTACTACAAAATCATTTGGTCCTTGCTGGCCTTCCTCCCCTTTTTTCATTTCCATTCATGACTAGGTTAAGGTCTCCGACAATGATTATATTGCTTGGGGAATTTTGCTCTAGAAATTCATTTAGAGTTCAATAATCTTTCTTTTCATTATGCAAAGTTGGAACATATAAATTGAAAGTGAAATGGATTACAACTTACTTCTTTGTGTGCTTAGCGAGGCTGTAAAGCTCAATGCTACATGTTATAGAGGTTAGCCGGGGGCTGAAGCTACTCGCCTTGAAAGTGTTCTATGCCTCAGGAAGTACCGCTAGCTAAGCGCCTTCCACAGTGTTTTACGCCATTTTGTGTTTGTGATCTCTAAGAGAGGGCTTCCCCGCCGATTTTTGTCTCTTAGACATGAGGAGGATGTCGATGGTTCCACTTTCATCGGGTCCTTGACCGCTTCTATTTTCGCCGGGTTCCCTAGTCCTCTACAGTTCCAAGAGGCGATTTTCATTACTTACTATTGGGAGTGATTGGGCCTCCTCCTTTTAGAGACCTTATTCTTGTGTTTATGCCAATTGACATTTCAATGGTGGGATGGCTTCCTTGGGTATTTTGTCTTTCCGCCTCTTCCTTCCTTGCTTCTTTGCGAGATTTCCTCCACCGCTCTTTTGGGCCTTTCTAGGATCTAGATCCTCAGGGGAACTTAGTGGATCTATTACTTTCTAACTATGCGGATGCGTCGGCCTTATGTTGGAGAGGGACTACTTCAAAGGTTCCTTCAGCTTGCCGGATGCCCACAATGTCTTTCCCATTTTGAGGGGCTTGAATGTGTCTGTTGTCCATAATTTGGTTCTTCTGTGTCTTTGTTGGCCTTTTCTGTTTGAGGTTTTGCATGCGGCGAGGGTTTAGAGCTCCCTTCGATTCTCTCTGACTCTAATTGCCCGGAGTTATCGTTCTTGGTTGCTCCTTTGGAGTGCGGATTTTCTTTGTCCACACTGTTTGTCTTGCCGGTCCGATTTTTTCTTTCTCATTTCACTTTCTTACGCATTCTTTTTCTTGCGATTGCCTTGTGAAGTATTGTGCTTGGGATCAGTCTTGCGGCATTTGAAGGCGACTTCGTAGTCAGCTCACAGATGTGGTAATCGGTCTGACCATAAGATTTATTACACTCGATGGCCCGCTGAATCAACCTCCACGTGAATCCATCGCATGATGTCGTCTTTCTTACTTGCTTGATCTATATATCTTCGAAGCGTGTTCAGGTGCAAGCAAGATTTTTGGTTCGGCCGATTATGGGGGAGGTGAGGTAAAGCGGACCCTTTGGAGATGACGGGCACCACAGGATGGGTTGAAGTCAGGAATCCATTTGTTCGAATTATAGCCGAATGGCTATGATGCGGCCCATTTAGAAGATGAGATTTTTGTCTTGAGGATTGTCAAAGACGAATACAAAATAACCTTTCCCTACGAAGTGAATCTTTATCCCTTCTGAGATGAGAAGGCTCTAGTTCCTCTGCACCCAAGATTCAACGGATTTGGGAGAGGGCCGGAGAGCCCGATAAAATTGCCAATAAGTCCCACATCGCTAAGTTGGTAATGGATGCAGTTTCTTCAAGGTAATTCAACACTTTGGGAATCTTTGTCCAATTTCTTCTGCAATTTCTGCACTTGCTGTGGTCTCTTGGAGGCTCACATTTGACCAGCTTCTGAATGCTTCTGGATTACGGTAATGGGGGAGGGTTAGGTGGCCCCATCTTTCAAACCATATGCTAAGATCAGTTTTTCCTGCATAAAATTGTCATCTACGATGCGGCGAGCTTCTCTAACCAATTCAAATGATGCGTTGCCATGACCTACCTCCATTATGTTGTTTACATCTTTCCACCCATACATTCATCCAATCAATATTGTTTTGAATGTAGTAAAATGGGTGCGGCATCCACTCGAACAATTGAATAAAAAATAATAATTCCGCAATATTAAATGTGGATTATAGTACAATATCGCGGTGGTATAAATTTTTATAATTTATGAAACAAATTGTATTAATATATTAATGAGGTATGATCATATACAAAAAAAAAAAAAACTTTATATTTATTATTAATATAAATTATCACAGTTATTAATATATTATCTCTCATTTTTTTTTCATTCTACCCTTTCCCCAACAAATGTCGATCTTCAGAATTTTTTGATGGAGTTCCTTATCAAATGTAATCCACGCATGCATAGTTGTGCTTTGCTAATTTAGAATCTTGGCTATACATTGTGGATTGATATACCATATATCCCTCAACTATAGAACCCTCTGGACGTGCTCTTTTTCTTACAAAATCCTTCAGTGACTTCATTTGCCTCTCCACCATCCACATTGACCATGTGGATGGCGGGTCCACAAATTTCAACCTCATCAACTTGGTGTATGAGGCCCAGTGTTCTTGTGTATTGAAAATGTGGGAGGTATATACTTTTTCATTTTCACACATTAGACAAGGAATCTCTCTCTTCAATACTTTATATCATCTTCATGGATTTCTTTCAATGACAACCATCTGAGATCATGACACGAGAAAATAACATGTTTAAACATAACATAATATAATCTATTGCATTACATTGCAAGTAAAACCTGTATCATTAAGTACAACAATAATTTGAAAGAAAATTGTTTAAACATAACATAATATAATATATTGCATTACATTGCAAGTAAAACACATGTCATTAAGTACAACAATAATTTGAAAGAACATTTGGCATATAAATCACAACTACGTCTTACCTCATGTATTTTCCAAGATCATATATAACTTGTTTAACATTGTTGTCAAAGTCGTTTGGGAGAGATAGCGGTAGAACATACTATAACACCAAAATGAATCGTTATTTTTTTCGACCAAAGTAGACAATAAAAAATAAAGAAAATGAAATATCTATAAGGCCAATATATATAAATATGCATACAAAATTTATTACCTTAATTAAGGTATGACAATCCTGTGTTTTTACCCCACCAAATTCACCTTTCTTCGTTAAGAAATTTTTTATGTTTGAAGAAAAACCCATGGGAAATTTAATTCTTTGGATGACCTCTTTTACATCATTTCTTTCTTTCTATGTTAATAACCATGGAAGGTTATTTCAGTCTAGTACTCCATCTGATCTATTTGAATATCAGATCACAGTTCACATTGCATGATTGGCTTCCTAAATGTTAGTATAAATTTTGACAATTTTTTCTTTGTCCCTCCTACCATGTATGATTCACCATAACATTTCAGTCACATTCTTCCTGATATGAATTTTATCAAACAAATGAGCTATTTTTAGCTCCTCATAGTAGGGAAAACTCATGAATTGAGCAGGATAATATTTCATTCCTCATGGAAGCCCATTATTAATAACTTCATGATGATTGCAACCTTCATGAAGCATAAAAGAAATCACAAAAATAATTATCAAATATGGTAAAATAAATTCAATGATTAAAATAAACATTCAAAAAATTACATGATCTATGATACATTATAAAATTGAGTGCCTTGATGATTTGTATTATATTCC
>SNQJ01S0253383.1:0-12691 GCA_010110895.2 Picea sitchensis
CAGAGTTTTTCTTTTGCAAACTGCTGAAAGGCCTGTTGCCTGAGGTAGTTTGCTCATTCCTCTCACCAAGTCTTCCACTCGCTCATCTTTTAATCAACTCACTGACTGAAGTTAGATCAAGACCTCCTTTGTTCCTTACATACCAGACCTAGTCCCTAAGTTAGAGCGATATCTTCCTGAGTCTCTACCCATTTGATCACCCATTAAAACTATCGTGACATAAAACTGATGGGCATTGGGCTCTGCTCCTGCAAGCAATCCAGAAGTGACTTCTGACGCTAACACCAACAATTCATTTTTTCATGAATTGTTTTCTTTGAATCATCATTGAGCTGATCAAACGTAGCAACTGACTGCGAAAATGAGTTTCAATGAATTTAGTCGATAATAATTAATTTGTATTATTAAAAAAACACACAATTACAAATGTCAATAAATACTTACAGTGGAAATAATTTCCTCATTGACAAATCTTATATGCCTGCTTTAGTGCACGACACAACCTTGCATCTACATCATATTGAATTTTTTCATTCTTTCTTTTAACCTTAATTGGTTATTTCGTTGCACGTTTAACATTTTCATGTCTTACTTGACCTCTTAGGCGTGGGGGAATTGTAGGGATATTTTGTTTGATCCCACGATGGTGATTAAGGCTAGATAGTTTTGAACTGGTCAAGATATTGACACAATAACCAACCAAACAATAAAATACTTATTTGGTGCTTTTGATAACTACATCCCATTCATGTCTATTTTCCGTCATTTTCTCAATTCCCTATAAATGAATATGTAAACAACAATGATGTTAGAATGACTATAAAAACACCTTTAAATAAGAAGCAACTATTCCATATGCCTATCTATTCTATAAATTAGATCTACGCTTATGTGTGCTAATAAAGACATTTATACATGCAACATAGGTTGTGATGTCTCCTCTATGCCTTATAATGATTTTCATGTTAATACCAAGATTTAGAGTTAAAAACAATCACCACATCATCTCATAAATTAGTCATAATAAGGAAAAAGAAAAAGATTAAAATATTTTTATTTAATTATATTTTTAATATAATTTTTAAGTTTATTATGTAAGTTTTCAATAGATTTCTATTCTAATTATATGTTTAATATGATTTTTAAGCTTATTATGTAAATTTTTAATAGATTTCTATGTTTTATGTTGTTAACTTTTTAAGTTTATTATGCAAATTTATATTATGTAAATTTCCTATAGATTTTTATGGCTAATATCATTAACCTTAGTAATCAATATTTATAGCTTAAGTCATTAACCTTTGTGCCAACACTTATACTTAGAACTATGAATTATGTTAAAAACAAATCATGTGAATTATCTTAGTCTAGTAGCTTTATGGTTTTCTCAAAACAAAAATTGTTATCAAAGCTATATTTACTCCTTATCAATGATTTTTTGTAATGCAAAGTATTTATTTATTTAAATCCACTAATTCAAAGTATTAATTCCATCCAACTTTTTTATGTTGACTTTTGGAAGCTAAAGCCACTTTGGGAGACCATTCTGTTGGTTGTGGAGCCTGATTATCTTCCTGATTCAGAGGTCTTTTACTTTTAGCCATGTTTATACGCTATGAAATATTTACACCCCATAAGTATGTACACTCTTCCACGCGGGGTAGTGAAAAGGGGGGGTACCCCCTCTGCGGGGTCCGGGGGGGCTATCCCTCCGGCTGGGGGGTCTGGGGGCAAGCGGGCCCCCAGCGGGGATTCGGGGGTGAAGTGCCCGAAGGAAAAATTTCCTTGTAAATGTATATTGTAATTTCATTGTAAATCTGGACCGTTCATTATAAGGTCGCCGATCTACTGATAGAGATTATGTTAGGGTTTTTGCACTAGAAGGAAAACCTCTTTTATGAGGGAAATGTATTGCGACTATGGTGGATGGCGAATATTGTATTCTGATATAGGAGACAGTGTGAGATAGAAGAGGAAGTTACAACGAGTTTGTTGTAGGCTGTATCCCTTCATATGCTGGATAATAATAAAGGGAGGACTTGACAATTTCTCTGATGGACGTAGCCCACACTGGGTGAACCACGTAAATCTGTGTCTCTATTGTATTGTGTATCTTTTGTGTTTTGTTTCCGCATTTGTTTTATTTTATTGCTCCACGGTCTTGTTTTTCTAACAACTGGTATCAGAGCGAAAGGTAACTCACAGGAAAATAGGGTTCCTGGTTCAAGTGGGAGCAATGTCGGAAGATGGAAAGTTTAGGGTCGAGAAATTTAACGACCAAAACTACCAGTTATGGAAGATGCAGATGGAAGACTATTTATATCAAAATGATCTATTCCTACCATTGGGCGGAATAGCAAAGAAGCCGACGGCTACGAATGACGAAAATGGGAGATTCTTGATAGAAAGGCTCTAGGAATGATACGGCTGAGCCTGGCAGTGTCTGTGGATTTCAATATTTCCAAAGAAAAGATAACGAAGGGTTTGATGGACGCATTGGCCAAATTGTATGAAAAACCCTCGGCGTCCAATAAGGTATTTCTAATGAAGATATTATTTAATATGAATATGTCGAAAGGTAGGTCTGTTGCAGATCATTTAAATGATTTTAATACAGTTACTAATCAACTAAGTTCTGTAAAAGTGGACTTTGATGATGAGGTCAGGGCTCTTCTAATCTTGTGCTCATTGCCAGAAAGTTGGAACGGCTTGGTCATGGTTGTAAGTAACTCTGTATCTGGTTCAAATACTTTAAAATTTGATGATGTTGTTGGTGTTATCCTTGGTAGTAATGTGGCATGTAAAATCACAGGTGAGACATCGAGAAATGCGTTGAACATGGGCTTGAGGAAGAACAAAGTGAGAGGAAGGGTTTGGGAGGCAGTGGGAATTCTAGGAAGGAAGATCCAAATCGGACTTGGAAGGGTAGAGTGTTGGTGTGGGAAGAAAGGATGTTTGAAGAAAGACTGTAGAGCTCAAAGAAACAAAGAGATGGACAGGAGAAATCGGGAAACAAATGTAACAGTGATGTGTTACAAGATGCTGATTCTTCATGAATAATATTCTGAGTCTTGGGTAGTAGATTAGGAGCTTCATTTCATACCACCCTATAGAACATTTTCTAGATTATGTTCAAGGTGATTTTGGACGGGGTCAATTGGGCGGCAGTCACCATGCAAAATATTTGTAATGGGAAAGGTAAAAAATAAAAACAGCATAATGGAAACCAATGGTTGTTGAAAGAGGTAGACATGTTCGATTTAAGGAAAAATCTAATTTCAATAGAATGGGTTGGAAAGTGAAGGTTGTATATCCATATTTATAGATGATAAAGGCATTGGAAGGTCATCAAATAGTCGTGGTGATAGCGAAAGGAGAAGTTAGGTACATTGTATTTATGCTTTGTCACCAAACTCTTACTCTTTAGCTTCTCACCAGTGGATACAACACTCATCATGAAGCTTGGACACATAGGTAGAAGGGATCTGAGATATTTCACAAAAAAGAATTTTCCAGATCTTAAAATAAATTGAATTTGGACTTGTAGAGCATTGTGTTTATGGAAAATAGAAAGAGAGTTAAATTTCTGAGCGAGAAAAGAAAAGAAGAGTGAAAGGTTAGGGTGTGCATCTACGGATGTATGGGGACCATCTTCGGTATCATCTCTTGGTGGCTCTCATTATTATATGTTACTTTTATTGATATTACAACTAGAAAAACTTGGGTTTATTACATTACGACAAAAGCCACATGATGTTTTGATACTTTTAAAGAAATGGAAACTTTGGTTGAGAATAGAGGCAGGGAAAAAGTTGAAGTGTCGAGATCGAGATAATATAATTGAATAATGCGACAATGAGTTTGATGATTCTTGTTCATACCATGGGATTATTGAGAGATGATAGTTCCAAGAACACCACCTGAAAATGGTGTGTCAGAAAAGGATGAACAGGGCAATCATGGAGCTTGCAAGGATTATGAGATTACATGTTGGTTTACCCTTACGGTTTTGGGCATATCTTTTGTGAACATTGTTGTTTTGCCAATAAGCAATGAGGGGACCAGTCTTTGAATGGTAGAATTCCTGAGGATGAATGGATAGGAAAAAGGTAAACTATTCTTTTTTGAAAACTTTAGGTTGTGAAGTGTTGTCCATGATGATGAAAATAGAACAAAGCTTGAAATAAAATCAAAGTGTACCTTTATTGGATATGGTGTTAATGAGTTTGGTTATGGTAACATGAGATTATGAAATAACAAAATCATTGAGGTAGAGATGTCATATTCAATGAAGGTCATGTAAAAAGATGGGTTAGGGGAAAGCAGAAAAGAAAAACGAGGCCACAGGTGTTTGATGAGATTATTGAAAAAGAAATTCCAAAGTAACTAGAAAGTCAAATGTACAACAACGGGAGAAATAGGTACCTAAAACACCTACAAGCGTTGTTAGAAAATCTACGGTTATGTAGACCCCCTGAGCGATATTCTCCTTCATTGTATTATTTATTGTTAGTTGATTAGGTGGAGACGAGAATGTTATGAAAAGAACTGTCTGGTGAACTACGAAAGGAAGTGGGAAGCGAGGCATGGAAAGAAGAAATGGATTCTGGTAAATAACCATACTTGGGACTTAGCTCAGTTCGGTTACTGCCGGGGAAAAGATCATTGCAAAATAAATGGGTTTTACAAGTTGAAGGGAAAGATGGAGGAAAATTGATACAAAGGCTAGACTGTTGTAAAGGGTTTACACAAAAAGGTTATAGATTTTTGTGATGAAATATTTTCTCCTATCTTGTTAAATGCTTTCAATTAGAACTATTTTAAGTCTATAGGTAAGAAGATTTGCATCTTGAGCAGTTAGATGTAAAACAACTTTCTCCATGAGGGAGTTGGAGGAGGAAGAGATTTATATGCACGGCATTACGAGTGTATGAGTCCAAAGGGAAGGAGAATTTGGTATGCGGGTTGAATAAGAGCTATATATGGCCTAAAGCAAGCTCAAGGCAGTTCGGTATCTAAAGTTTGTGAGGTTTATGGCCGAGCAGGTTGGTAGATGTCATTCTAATCCTTGTGTTTATTTTAAAAGATAGAAAATGGAAGCTTTATTATCTTGCTATTGTATGTAGATGGCATGCTTGTTTGGGAATATCACGGAAGGGATATAAATGTGCTCCAAGAATAAATTAGCCAATTCTTTTTAGATGAGGATTTAGTGTTGCAAAGAAAATCTTGGTATGAGAATAACAAGAGATAGGAAAATCATAGCTGACATTGTCTGGGTGAGTACACAAAGAAGTTGTTGGAGAGGTTTAGAATCGGGAATGCAAAACTAGTTAGTACACCTTTAATGCTCCATTTCAAATTAACTAAGAATGTGTCCCAAGACACGCTTGAGAATGGAAGGCACTTATTAGGGGTCCCATACTCGTGGGTTGGCAGCTTGATGTATGTCCCATGTTTGCACAAAGACGGATATTACGCATACGGTGGGAGTTGTGAGAAAATATATGAACAATCCAAGTAAAAAAAATTGGGAGGTAGTAAAGTAGTTGAGATACTCGAGAGGTATTGCTAATCATGCATTATGTTTTGGAGGTTAGAAACTATTCTACAAGGATATGTTGATTGAGATATGGCGGTGATAAAGATAGTAGAAGAATTTACCAGGTGTTTACTATAGGTGGTATAGTAGTAAGTTGGATTTGAAAACTTTAAAAGGTTGTTGCACTTTCAACAGCAGTGGCAGAGTATGTTGCTACTGAGGAGGCTGAAATAAAGAGATGATTTGGTCAGAGGGTTTATGGGGGAATTAGGGGAAGAAGCGAGAGAATATGGCGGGTTGTATTGTGGCGGTGAGAGTGTCATTCATTTTGCAAATAACTTTCTGACCTTCCATTCAAATACTAAACGCCTCCTGAGTTGAGAATTTTAACTTCATATGATCCACAACGGAAGATGAACATTTTGAAGTTGGAAAAATTACACTAGCTAGAATCATGTAGACATGTTAACAAAGGGGAGTAACCGGGGGCTTGAGTTCTTTCTAGGTTCAGGTTGGTGCCTCAAGAATGAATGAAGATGAAATTTTCGAGGTCCAAGAGGTTGAGTCCAACATATACAACAACGGTGAAGTTGTTGAGAATCAGTCTAGTGGGAGATTGTTGGTTGTAGGCGATTATCTTCTTGATTGAGAGGGTCTTTTACTTTCAATACAGTGTTTATACCCTGTGGAGCCTGATTATCTTCTTGATTCAGAGGTCTTTTACTTTCAGCCGTGTTTATACCCCATGAAGTATTTACACCCCAGAAGTATGTACACTCTTCCACGCGGGGGAGTGCAGAGGGGGGTACCCCCTCTACGGGGTCTGGGGGAGATATCCTCCCGGCTAGGGGGTCTGGGGGAAAGTGATCCCCCAGCAGGGTTTCGGGGGCAGCGTCCCCCGAAGGAAAAATTGTCTTGTAAATGTATATTGTAATTTCATTGAAAATATCGACAGTTCATTATAAGGTCGTAGATCTAACGATAAATATTATGTTAGGGTTTTTTCCCTAGAAGGAAACCCTCTTTTTTGAGGGAAATGTATTGCGTCTATGGTGGATGGCGAATATTGTATTCTGAGATAGGAGACTGTGAGAGATAGAAGAGGAAGTTACAACGAGTTTGTGGTAGGTTGTATCCCTTCATATGCTGGATAATAATAAAGGAAGGACCTAGCAATTTCTTTGGTGGATGTAACATACACTGGGTGAACCACGTAAATATGTGTCTCTATTGTATTGTGTATCTTCTATGTTTTGTTTCCGCATTTGTTTTATTTTATTGCTCCACGGTCCTATTTTTCTAACACATCCTAGCATCCTTGAAATAACTAATAATATTTACATTTGTATTTTTGTCAAATCAAAGTTTAAATTGTAAATTAATATTATATTGAACTATATATACACACTTACTTTTGTAAATTGTGTTTACATATAAGTAATACATTATTAGGAGTTTCAAGTGTTTAATAATTACTTTATTTTTTTTTTATTTTGGATTACATACAACTATTATTTTAAAACTTTTTAAAGATGTAGATATAAGGAGTTTTGTTGTTAATTTCATATGTTCTCTTTTTGTTTTAAGTGTTGGAGGATAATTCTACAGGCTTCATAGTGCAATCGAATTGTTTGAACGTTTTTTCCAAGTAGATGTAAGAGAATGACAAATACTTTATAAGCTTTTGTAGGCATAATAATATACAATATTATAGTCTTGAGGATTAGCTCAATTGATCTAGAGCTAGAAGTGAGTTTCATATTTTTTGTTGGTCACCCATTTCACTCTCTTGATTTTCAGAGTTAGGATGGCCTGATTACTCTCTTCATTCCACACTAAATATGTAACATGCAAATTTATGAAATAAGCTAACATATTTTAAAATTTTAATAGGAGTTGGAAACAAATAGATAATAACAACAAATTAACAAAGAAAACGCAAACTATGAGAAGATTAATTTCTTTGATAAATTAATTAACCTTTCATGAGTTCATTAACCTCTATTGTAAATCAAAGAGACCAGAAATATAATGACATTGATGTGATATTTATTTGAGGGCAACCTCTCATCCTTCTCGTTTCTGCAGCATCGGGAATGTTTGGTCTCTAGTTTTGGGTTTAGCCTAGTTTAGTTTTGTTTCTGCATTTTCCTGGTTATATCAGGATAGGCAGTGATTGCATTGCCATAGCAGCTGCTGGTAAGGGGCAGTTGAAGCTTCGATCTGATTTTTTTTGGAAATGTCAACCTCGCATTCCACTCGTTTTTGCATTTTCAAGAATGTTCGGTCTTTGATTTGGATTTAACCTAGTTTTGTTTCTACATTTTCCTCATTTTCTGTGGATAGGCTGTGATTGGGTTGCCATAGCAGCCACTGGGGAGAGGCAGTTGAAGATTCGATCTGATATTTATAGGAAAGGCCCACCTCGCATCCTGGCTTGCGGGGAAACTTATGTGTAAGTATTTGTGACATGTTTTCTGACCTTGGAACATTTAAAATATAACACGGCTTCAATGCATTCTATAGGAGCCTATAGATACATGGTTCAAGGTATTTACATTTTCGATTTGTCATACGCAAGGATCCAAACCTTCATTTTGAGGAGTCTCCCGCTCTTTTTCCATCAGAGGTCCAGATTTATATGGCTATACAACTGCACTAAACATCATAATAACAAGGTTTTTATTTTTTATTAATCTTAATTTTCCTAATATTTGTATTTAATATCTGGATTCTGAAACTTTGTACGGGAGTTAAGTTACGAAGATTTAGATTTTAGGCCATACTTATTTTATTTTAAACAGTTCGAGTTTCAAAGGAAAAACAAACAAGCGCCCTGTTCGTAAAAAAAATTAAACACAAATGCTGACATTACACTATCACATTCTCATGAATTAGCTTGCTTCTTGCGAACAGGCGGAGGACAAACATTTTGTGACCAATGGCTGATTATAGAATTGCACACTGTATGACTTTTTAGGGCTTCCACGAGATGCATCTCAAAAACATATAAAGGATACGTATCGGTTTTCATGTTAATGCTTGCTCCTGTGTGCTTAGGTGGGAGATTGAGCTCATCTCCTGCTTCTGGCAGAGATAGATGTGGCCTTCTTATGCCTTGAGTCGCTAAGATCCTGGTAAATGCTCTAGTTAATTCAGGGCATAAATTTGGATTGAAAAGGATTACAGGTTGGTAAAACCCATTAAAAATGGTTGGTAATAACTTGGTAAAATGAATTAAAGAAAGACAGAGAATTCTGATCCCATGTACTTCGAATCCAATCCCATGTACTTTGAATCCGAGAATTTACCAATTAATTAAGGTGCCTCTTACTCGCGGGTACTCTAAATCAAGAAGCATGCAACAACATTTAAAGAACTGCAATCATGCGCAGGCTGAAATCAATGCATGGTTCACCGGGAAATGGTCAACCGGAAAAGATAATGGATGGATGCAAGTTAGCGTACTTACTTGTGTACTTCATTTTTACTTGGGGAACCATGCACTAAGCCAATGATTAGCTTAGTGCCAGACCCACGTATTTACCTATGTACTTCATATTTACTTGGGAACCATGCACTAATGCTTGCCCACCTCTATGTTCCTTCATAAAAAAATTCAAGTGGAATTTGTTTTTAAGACAAATTTAATAAAAAAAATTGAAATTTTTTAAAATGACATTTACTAAAAGGAAGCCTTTTCTCATTTTTTTATTTTTTTTAATGCATTAAACATAATAATCACTTAATTAAAATAAGTAATTGCAATATTATTTTTGTTAAAAAAAATGATATGAAGTTGAAATATTACCTTAATTATGAAGAGGGCTTCTACTATTTTAGTATTTAGTTTTGAAGACAAAGCTTCGTGAAAGGGATGTTCTAACCTTAACCTCAAAATTTCTATTTTGCAATATACTTTATGTAAATCAATTACTTTATATTTTACATAAAAATCTTTTCTTTCTTTTATATCTTATACTATTTTAACAAACCATAAAACTCAATTTTTTTTAGTGGAATAGAATTAGTTTTTTAAGAGATATTTTCACTATCTCTATATGCATTTATTTTGTGATATTTTGAATAACTTATATAACTACAAAATATATTTTTTTCCATTTTTTCATTCTTATAATCTCTTATAAAAAATTAATGTGTAATGTTTAAATAAAATTTGAAAAAAAAAATCTCTATTTTTTTCTTTTCTAAAATAAGAATAATAAACAACTTAATATGTCTATCTTGTAATGTTATGAAATAATTTTTACAACTATAATATCTCATTTCCTTATTTCCTTCTCTTTTACAACTTGAAGGTGGATGACATGTTCTTCCTTTTTAAGTTCCCTTTTTACAACTGTGAGGTGAAGGAGATCTCCTTCCCTTGTACAACTTTGAGGTGGAGGATATCTCCATGTATGTGTCCTATATAAAATAAAATAATAATAATAATAATACATAAAATGAAAAAAATATATATAATAATTTATTATATATATATAATTATCATAATCAAGTGGGTTAGCTTTAGTGGTTGAGTGTTGTGAATTACAAGCAAGAGGTCACAAGTTCCCTATTAGAACTCACTCAATGTCCCCATCTAATTAAATTGCCAAAAATACAACCAGTGAATTTAGAGATTTCCAAAAATAATCCAGATCTTCATTAATATGTTATCATGTACTAATATGTTNTGTGAATTACAAGCAAGAGGTTACAGGTCTAAGCCCCCTATTAGACCTCACTCAATGTCCCCATCTAATTAAATTGCCAAAAATACAACCAGTAAATTTAGAGATTTCCAAAAATAATCCAGATCTTCATTAATATGTTATCATGTACTAATATGTTATCATTACAAGATCAATCTATATCTATACTAATATACTAATATAGGAGATAAAAAAAATAAAAATTAACAAGGATCTTTATAATAAAAAAAAGTTGGGCATCACTCAACATGGCTATTGAATTCTTATAAGTATAGTGCAGTCAATCAAGTATTCTTTGATAAAAACTCAACCCAGTACAATTGATGAACGAAGGTTGTAAGGCTATTTGTCTGTCACTTCTGCCCAGTTTTTCGGACCTCCCATTCAATTTACAAACGTAGGTAACAAATATATATATATATTTTGACTCATGATGTACTGACATCTTCTGTTGCAGTCCTTTCAGATAATAATAAATGGCTACACTATAATCTCGTCTCGTCTCTTGTTCCCTTCTAATTTTCTTCAACTCCACCCTAAATGCTGGTAATATAATTACAGTGGAAAGAATATATCAGCACGGGGTCAGAGGCCCAAAGTTTTATCATAGGAAAAACTACTCATGGATTGATATTAACTGTGCAATTAACCAAAGTATTTGTAGATATTGGTGGCTTGAAAATATTCCTGGTGCTTTACTTTGATGCAATTAGGTACGATTTGTGTACTGCTCCTCTTACACCAGCCATTTTTGTTGGGGTGTCTTATAATATTTGGAAACCAACCACTGATCACAAAATTCTTCAGTATCTGCCATGACAAACACATTCTTTCTTAGTCTAGTATATTACAATTTAATCGTATTACAAAAAATGTAATACACTAAATCTTATGGTCGTTACACATTGTGTGTGATTGTTGCAGATGTGTCATAAATTGAGACAAGTGTATGAACATATGTTAGATTGAAGGGCAAGAGAAAAATAAAGCTACACAGTGATAGTCTAACAGATGAACCAGTAAAGATGAGGCATATGTAACATATATGCCTGTGAGGCTATAAATATATAAGAGCTGAAGAGTGGAGATTGAGAGAGTAGGATTTGTGGATTCTGTATGGTTTCTGCTTTGTCTTTGCTTCTAACATTATTTCTCTTCTCCATTGTGTATCTATGCATTGGTTCACTGCATGGTTTATCACAAACAATTATATTTTATAACAATTCACAGACCAAAAGAGTATTAGACAGACCCAAAATATCATATAGATCGCAATCTAGCCAGATAAAGTACATTTTCTGTTAATCACAATGTAAAAATCAATACCAGAATTTTATAACAATTCATAGACCAAAAGAGTATTAGACAGACCCAAAATATCATATAGATCACAATCTAGCCAAATAAAGTACATTTTCTGTTAATCAGAGTGTAAAAATCAGTACCAGAAAAGAAAAAAAAAATTAGTCTAAGAATGTTAGCTGATAAATACGAACCACATGGAATATCAGATAAAATGGACATCAAAATAGTCCAAGCCATCATGGACAACAAATGCAGTTGCAGATATACTATAGCATATATCCATCTTTAGCCTCGGATCTCTCATGAATGGTGAGGTATCAAATTCCACAAGGTTAATGTTTTCACATCAACAACTGCTTAAAGACTATTTACAAAAGTTTCCAGAGTAGAGAGAAAATCAGTAAATTTAACTGCAACAGGGAAGCCATGATATGTCCAAGTTAGAGACTAAAAAGAAAACCTACCACACAGAAAAATTGCACCTTCATACCATTTTTCTTCTTGTAATACTTTTCACGACATCCCTTGTATTTCAGTGTGTCCATGCTCTCCACAAAGGCTTCAGTTTCTTCTAAACCATCTTTAAAATATCTCTGTATGTTATTTGGCCAGTTACTTTTTGCTGAAGTAGCATCAATGCTGCAAGGGCTGTAAAGGACCTTGTCCTTGCTAGGGCTACTTCCCTACAGACCTAAAGAAGCAGAGTGCTTGTATGAACTGTTTGATGATTTGGATTGAAAAGGAACTGAAAATCCAGATCCTTGATCAACAGATGCTTTGCTTGATACTTGTTGAGACCAGGCATGATCACTAATATTGTGATCTCTATATTCCTCTTCATATTTCATAGAATTTTAATTTGCTTTTATTTGGGTTTTCCTTACCTTGTCCGACCTTCCAAATTCCATGCCCGATACAGGAGAATCCCAAGCAGTTTTCTTCACTACAAATGAATCTCTTTTCAGTTGATTCAGGGAAATTGAAGGTTTCATGGAGTGAACCCTCATGAATTCCTGATCATACTGGAGAGAAATTTTAACCTGTCTCGATGGATTTTTCTGACCTGGAGATGCCCAAGAGAAGACCCACGTTTGGTGTTTTTGTGTGGACGTACATTTATGAGTGCAAA
>SNQJ01S0253384.1:0-12691 GCA_010110895.2 Picea sitchensis
ACAACTAATGGCCTAAGCCGACATAAATAAAATAACATTACTAATCTAATATGCCCCAATTAAGTGGTAATGAGCCAATATTAGGGCTTAACAATGAGGCTACTACCTCTTTATCTTCAACACCTACTGAAAGACAACTTCTAATTTCTAAATGCAAAATTCAACTTGCAATGAGACTATTAGTCTCCCTAGCTCCTCCCTTCCTCCCTTTAGTACTGGCTTCAACCTGTTTTAGACACTCTTCTTAAACTGTCAATATCCTTTAGTTAATTTCTTTCTATGAAAACAAACCTGTAACCATCAATTCCATATTTTCCAAACCTGTTATTGTTTTAAACCAACACACATCTTATTCAAATGCAACTATGTTCATACTCTGTCAATGCCAAAACTAATCAACTCAATCTGTTCATGTTTACTATGTTATAAACTTGGAAATAAAATCTATATATAATCTTCATTGCAATAAATAATGATCTCAATGTATATTTGAATTACAAAGACAATGTTTAACTATTTAATGCATATACCCTTGTTGTAATTGCTCAATCAATAAAGCATTTCATACCTCTATTCTAGATCTATATCAGAGTTTGTTTATTGTAAAAATAACCATACGATCTACAACATCAGAGTGTACCTCTTCTCTGTGCATTTCTCATTTAAGGAGAAAATCAAACTATTAACCTCTACGCATATATCTCTCAACGAGAAATTCAACTTATTGATCTCTCTGTGTTTATATTTCAATAAGACATTTGATTGTCAAATTTCCGAACTTCATTTCAATCGTTTCACAGCTGTGTTTTTCCTCTTTCATTCCACTTCTGTGTTTTTCCTCTTTCAATCCACTTCTATGTTTTTCACAATCAAGAAACCAATCGACAGGGTTAAATAAAAAATTTCTAACTATCTCAAATACATTTACACCTATGTTTTCCTCCCAACAAATGATCAACAGAGTTCCAGGAAACAAAACGTGAATTAACCTTTGTGTTTTTTCTCTTAAAACCCCATCACCGGGTTCTTGAACACACTTTGTTCTCTCTATGTTTATCTTTCTCTTACCAAGATCAGAAATTTCATCAGGAAGTGTTTACATTAGTCGTTTTAGCTGTCAATGCTAACTTTTTTCTTACTTATCTAGAAAACTTCCTTAACATATGAGCTTTGGTGATATAACTTATAGTGCACTTTTCCCTGCCTCTTTAACTAAGCCTTTGACAACCTGTTCATTGGGTTAATTGAGTTGCTAGTCCAAATAATGCAAATCAAACTCTTACTCATAAATGAAATAATGAGAAGTTTGACATCAATGGAAATAATTCCCATTCACTCTGTGCAATCTAGCCAACATATTTGACATGGGGAATGACTTTGAGGAGTGAAAAAGTAAATTTTTCTCTATTTGAAAAGTTATGGACAAACAAATACTCTTCTAGTAGATTCAAGCACTTGTCTACAGTATCTGCGTCTATATGACCTTCATATATAGGAATATCGAAGTTGATTTGTACCTTGAAGGGGGCGGTGCCTCCGCTCAAGGAAGATGCATCGCCTATTGGTAGTCGCCGAAGGATTTGCACGAAACTATCGATCATCGCATTCCTTTGTTGTGTGAGGGCTTCCACAAGAAACATTTTGAAAGGATCTTCTGTACCGTCATATTTATTTCTCCTGCTATAAGAGGTCTCTTGGGCATCCGAGAGATTTTTTCCTCAAGAGAAACAAGCTCGAGACCCAATTCTTTGTACCCTGACCTCGTTGGGGACATGCATTAAGACGACAAGGAGCAGACCGCTCTGATACCACTGATATGGATTTTATGAGAAGAATGAAATGAATAAAGATTATTAAAATATGCTTAACATAGAATAACAGAGATACAGTAAAATCGATTTTCTATTCAATAATGAAATAAGATGAAGTTGTACAATGCAGCAGAAAACAAGCTTGTTGGAATGGTGGCGGCTTATCTATGAGAAGAGATGTGATGATTGTGCTCACTCGCAAGAACATGATTACAATGAGGCTCTCAAGGAATTTTTACAATAAACAGGAATTTCAAAAACCCTATACATCCAAAAACCCAACCCTAGGAGATGAAGCGCCAAAAGTCATGTGGGCCCCATTTGGGTAGGTCAATACATCAACTTCACAGGGTCGTAATATTTGCATACGACCTTTGTTTTAGGCACACGATATCCTGTTGAAAAGGTATTATCGAGGAGATTCATTTTGGGGGATCAATCATTCATTCGGATATCATTGAGAACCTTGATCCCGAAAAGCCTTCATTTAGGCCCTCAAAATGTCCCTGGCAGTTAAAACTGCTAAAAATAGTAAATTGCCATAAAACTATTTTGAGTGAGTTGGAAAAGGTGGGTGGCCACCGATATCCACCTGGATCAATTTTCCTTCTCTTATATTCCATGTATTTTCATTTTATGATTCGCAGGAGCCCAATCCCAGACCTCTTCGAAGGGAGGATGCCTTTTACTTTCTTTAAAGACTCATTATTATTTTTAAGAATCCAAGAGAGATACTCGAGATATCACATTATTGTATTCTCAAAGAATTTGATCAAAATCTTGATTTACCCAATTTTTTATCTATCATAATATTTTTGGTGCTTTATGGAATGATAATTTAAAGCGCTCTTTTATTTGCGGTCCAATTTATATTCTCTCTATTTGTGGTATTGTTAAATGCTTTGATGAATGCTATGATGGATACATCAGTTCTATATNTTTTATCTATCATAATATTTTTGGTGCTTTATGGAATGATAATTTAAAGCGCTCTTTTATTTGCGGTCCAATTTATATTCTCTCTATTTGTGGTATTGTTAAATGCTTTGATGAATGCTATGATGGATACATCAGTTCTATATATTTTGTATGCATCTTAATCAATTCACGTTGTAAATATTATACATATCAGTTTCTTTTAAAACACTTGTTCCCAAATCTGGGGTGTGGTTTTCCTTGAATGTAAATGAAAATACAAAGTCTGATACTTCTCAGATTTTATTTTGTTTCATTTTTTTTTCTTGGAATCATGAGAACAAGGGGAGTACCGCCTCTCTAAAAATGAAGTGGGATTCATATCCTCATGAGGTTTACCTTAAGACCGTAAACAAATATTTTAGATAAACAATTATTTAAAGATGTCAGAAAATGTCTCTAAAATAGTATAAAAAATGAGCTTTCTAACCATGGAAAAGCTCTTAAAATCAATAGAAAATAACTTGTGCAAAAACCCTAACTTCCATAAGCAATATATCATAAAATATAATGATTCAAATTATGAAAAATATTCCACATGTACTTCATTATGTCAAATTAGGATTCTGAAACTTCAATAAAAATTAGAGGGAAAATGCCAAGATAATTGATTTCAGTACTAGTCACAAACCTCGTCTTCCATGGACTATATATCCAAAAGTATAGTGAACCAAAATTTTTTTTTACCACATGTACTATGGCATATTTCCTCAATATAAAAAAAATGAAACTATCTGAAATCTCCCGGAAAAATATTCATAGCTAATATCCCAAGTTGACGCATTTAAAACTGAATTCAGGATGAGTAAAAAAACCTATCTTCCATAGGCTATATCTCCAAAAATGTAATGAATGAAAACCTAAAATTGTTACCAGAGGTACTTTGATGTGTCTCCTAAGTAAGCTCCAAATTTCACTATCTGAAGCATCCTAGAAAAAACGTTATAGTGAAAATGTCAATATGTCTTACTTGAAGCAGAAAAACCCTATGATTGATGCTCTGAAACCAAATGTTAAGAAACAACACCTTGAGAATGATACAAAATCAAAGAATAATAGTCCATTTCGAGGGGGAAACCTCCTTTTACAATATATTGAATGTACAAGATGAGTTATATGATGATCCTAAGACTAGGTATATATATATATATATACCTCCTTTTACAATATATTGAATGTAGAAGATGAGATATATGATGATCCTAAGACTAGGTCTCCTTGATATATGAGACAAAGGGTACAATTACAAGAAAATTGTGCAATGAAGGGTTCTAGCCTACACACAAATATAACACTAATAATGTAATAATTCAATACCTAGGGATTAATAAGAGGTTTTGTACTTCACATAAGACTTTGTCTAGGGCTTAACAATAAGACATCTAGAATATGATATAAGTTTCTCAAGTTAAAAATAATTTTCTCATTGTTATTGCTTCAAGTGAGACATAACTTGAGGGAACCTGGAGTTGAGTTTCAATAGTTTGGCTTAACTATTGGAACATAATAGATGAAAATCAAATTAATAATGTTCAATATATTAAATCTTACATGCATGTGAAGTTTAAAGATAAAACCTTGACCAACAAACCATTAATAAGCGGAAGGAAGTTGAAACGTTACAAATATTTTAATAATTTAATGATTTGGCTAATCAAAACTACTTTTCCAACATTTGAGTTTAAAAGACAAAATGCATATGACTAAAATCAAGATCAATGATCTTAACCTTGGCATGATGGGATTTGTAGAATTTGTGATACAACAGGATGAGGATGAACAATATTTCATTTTAAAGTGCCATGCCCTCAAATATATTAAGATCTAACTTCACTAAATTTCATAACATAACTACTCTTCATACCCTACTAACTTAACTACTCTTAAGAACCTTGGTACTTCCTTTTCCACTATGTTCAATTATAACAATGACATTTTGAAAAATATTTAACATCTTCAATCTTTTGTGAAATAAACTTTGTTGATCTTAAGAACAACATCAACATTAAATTTTATATTATCGTGTTTTAGTTGATCATATTGTAAATTTATATTACAGTGTTTTAGTTGATCATATGTATACATCGTGAGTGAGCCAAATGGTTAAGGACACGTGTTTCCTCTTAAGAGGACACATGTTCAAATCCAAAGGAGTAGAGTATGTATAAAATCTAAACTCGGCATGCCTCTAAACTTAAACCTACCCATGTCAACGAAGAATGGAGGTTAGGGAAGAGGATTATTAACTTCATAACTCAAATAGCTTCAAGTTTTTCAAAGTGGTCCATATGCTATATAAATCAAATATGCCCACCTAAGAAAAGTAAATAATGTACGTTTTTTTTCAATTTTATAGTGAGGGGCCTACGGATAATAAATAACATTAGGTGTAAGCCTGGGTACTAAGGATTTTAGAGAAAGAAAAAGAAAGGATTCTTTTATTTGTCTTTTAGAGAAAGAAAGGGATCGTTTAGAACTTCAGAGGATGTAAGAAATGAGGGGATTGACTTGGGGTGGAAATGTAGCATTGAATGCTCCAGTTGATCGTTCGTTTAGAACCTTACATGATCTTTGTGTAAGAACATGAGGGCATTGAATTGGTGGTAACATACTATTTAATGTTGTTGTGGTGGATGGTGTAATAACATGTAAAATATGAGGGGATCCACTTAGGTGGCAAAATAGTATTGAATGCTATATAGTCAATGATTTATAAGATGTTGGAATTGGCAATTTAGTATTGAATATTGTGGTGGATGGTGTAAAAACATGTAAGGAGGAGATTGATTTAGGTGGAAAAATGATGTAAAATACATTAAATTTGGAAAACCAGTATTGGATGTTGTGGTAGATGGTGTAAGAACAAGTAAGAAACATTGAATGTTGTAGTGGATGTTGGATTTGACAAAGTAGTATTGAATGTTGTGGTGGATGGTGTAAGAACATGTAAGAAAGGAGGAGATTGACTTAGGTAGTAAAGTAGATGATGTATAAGACTTTGGATTTGCTTAGTAGGATTAATACTACAGTCAACTATATCCAGTACAAATTTGCATGCCACGGCGTTTACACAAGGTTACCAATCATCTTGGGTGGTTGGCTCTGATACCATATTGTAACATCCAATGGTCCTATCTAGAATATGCAATTATTATTTTTGGCATCTGTAAGAGGATTGAAGCACCCTAGAAAAAACATTATAGTGAAAATGTTAATATGTCTTACTTGAAGAAGAAAAACCCTATGATAAATGCTCTGAAACCAAATGTTATGAAAAAACACCTTGAGAATGATAAAAAAATCAATGAATAATAGTCCAGTTTGAGGGGGAAACCTCCTTTTACAATATATTGAATGTACAAGATGATATATATGATGATCCTAAGACTAGGTCTCCTTGATATATATATATATATATATATGAGACAAAGGGCACAATTACAAGGAAATTGTGAAATGAAGGGTTCTAGCATATACACAAATATAACACTATAAATGTAATAATTCAATACCTAGGGATTAATAAGAGGTTTTGTACTTCACATAAGGCTTTGCCTAGGGCTTAACAATAATACATCTAGAATATGATATAAGTTGCTCAAGTTAAAAATAAAACCTCCTTTTACAATATATTGAATTTACAAGATGAGATATATGATGATCTTAAGACTAGGTCTCCTTTATATATATATATATATATATATGAGACAAAGGGTATAATTACAAGGAAATTGTGCAATGAAGGGTTCTAGCCTACACACAAATATAACACTATAAATGTAATAATTCAATACCTAGGGATTAATAAGATATTTTGTACTTCACATAAGGCTTTGTCTAGGGCTTAACAATAAGACATCTAGAATATGATATAAGTTGCTCAAGTTAAAAATAATTTTCTCATTGTTATTGCTTCAAGTGAGACATAACTTGAGGGAACCTAGACTTGAGTTTCAATAGTTTGTCTTAACTATTGGAACATAATAGATGAAAATCAAATTAATAATGTTCATTATATTAAATCTTACATGCTTGTGAAGTTTAAAGATAAAACCTTGAGAAACAAACCATTAATAAGCAGAAGGAAGTTGAAACATTACAAATATTTTAATAATTTAATGATTTGGCTAATCAAAACTACTTTTCCAATATTATGAGTTTAAAATACAAAATGCATGTGACTAAAATCAAGATCAATGATCTTAACCTACATGGTGAAACTAGTCAAAAACACCTTGGCATGAGAGGATTTGTAAACTATGTGATACAAGAGGTTGAGGATGAACAATATTTCATTTTAAAGTGGCATGCCCTCAAATATATTAAGACCTAACTTCACTAAATTTCATAACATAACTACTCTTGATACCCTACTAATTAACTACTCTTAAGAACGTTGGGAGATCCTTTTCCACTATGTTCAATTATAATGATGAAATTTTGAAAAATATTTAACATATTCAATCTTTTGTGAGATAAACTTTGTTGATCTTAAGAAAATCATCAACATTAAATTTTATATTATAGTGTTTTAATTGAACATATGTTAAATTTGTATTATATTGTTTTAGTTGATTATATGTATAGAGCGTGAGTGAGCCAAATGGTTAAGTACACGTGATTCCTCTTAAGAGGTCACACATTCAAATCCAAAAGGGTAGAGTTTTTGGATCGTATTTTCCTCTAATGGACTAATAAAACAATGTATTGAGTTGGTTTTTGTAGTTTTCGCAAGGGATTGCTTCGGGTTTTAGCATTATGTCGACCGTTCATAACTACGGGCAGGTATTTACGCTACCCATCATATAGGATAAGTATCCATTCCATCATACACACTTTCATTGTTCTATAAATGTCACTCATATGCATTAGGAATGAACCCATTTTTTAGCGATACAGAACCCTCCATCTACTACAATACATGTCCTTATCAAATGGTAGAGACTTACTAAACACAGGTACCCTAGTTAGATCCTCTGCTCCATTTGGTGCTCATGAAAATATTTTTTCTGTAGGACCGGAAGTCCCTTATAGATAATACATGACTTTATGATGAGACTAATTTCTCACTTATAAGCATGGTGACCTATATCTATAGGACTCCCGGGTGATTTTGATTTAAGCTCTTTTTCGACTCGTTTTCAAAAAGTGAAAATATTTCCGAGTGAACTTGTCTCTTTCACACTCGTAAATTGGATTTGAAAGGACGTCTATTTGGTACAAGTTTATCCTTTTTTCAAACCAAGTAGACTAAGATTATGAAAAAGGACATTTTTTGTGTTAATTTGTTATTGCATCTCATGCCCTTGCTTGCACTATTGAGCCTATGGTCGGTTCTCTCTTTGTGTTATAAACCGTTTACCTCAACATTTTTTCATCCTCAACCAAGCAGAGCCTCGTTTATATCCTTTGCAATGTGACACCCTATACCCAGGAGGGAACATTCCCTCGAGTTTCCATCTCCTGCATGCACCTCCTTGCATTGAGCATAGGTATGTTCCACTACTGGAACTAGTTTTTCTTACTTGCGACACTCGTTTCCTCCTCTGTATCATAGCTTTCATTTGAATATGAAAAAACAAAAAAATATGGGCGGGAAGGGAGTATTATCTTATATTGGCAGCAGTCATGTCACCTTTGATCATAACAAAAAATTGTTGAGTCCACTTGTCATCATAATTTTGGGTTTAGCATGGCCTTCGAAAGTTTATCTTATTACAAAGAGTTTACTCCCTTGACTGGTTACTCTTTGAGTCCCTATGGAGAGTTTCATTGATGCCTCCTACATCTAATGGTTTCATCATTGATTCTATGATGCCAAAGTCTTCCATATGTCACATGCTCTTGTTCAAAGGATGTCTATTAACCTGTGTCGGCCATTCCTTGGAACTCTTGACTTTGCATGTCAGCCATACCCTCAATTTGCCTTAGAATCACATGAAGCTATAGTCATATTATGCACCCTGGTCCTACTTTCCTCATTGGTAGGTAACCTTGAACCCAACAATCGACATTTCATCATTGGTTGTTGACTGGGTGGCTTCCCTTGTGTTCGACGACAAGACATCTATTCACACATTGGGATTCGTGCAGTGTCTTGGATTCCATTAGCCTTATTGGTGGTTTCCTCACCTTTGACAATAATTTTCCTCATTGGATACTATTCAGAGGGTATTTTTTGTGTACCGCTTGCACTTGGAACATGCGAAAGACACACAGGGTTGTTGGTTCATGAACATGTTCTTCATTCGGTTTCCTGCAAATCATCAAGCTCCTTCTTTATACCTCGTTTTGAATGATGAGAGATTCCTTAATGCTCTCCTTTTAGCAAGTCTCCTTCCATCGACTTCAACTCATCTATTCTGGGAATGAAACCTAGATTCTTATAAGTACTTAGAGGCTTGTAGTCATTAGTGGTAGGTTCTCTCTCCATTGATAGTTGGGAATACATCAAGGTCTTATGATCGATGGATTCTTCAAGTATTCTACCCCGAATCCTTTATTCACACTTGTAAAAATGTACTCGATGCCTTGATACCTACTTTCATCATCGGTAGGATGTCTCTCATTTGTTAATGGTATACCTCAATGACCGGTAATCAAACAGATTCTCATTGTGTTCGACCTCAACTCCTTTATTCACATGATGTAGACTTTCACTTTTGGCAGATTGTGTAGAAGACTTGAAGACATCAGTTCATAGCCGCAACCACAACTTTCCTGAGTTGTTGTCACCTTTTCATTGGACCAGTACCTGTGTGACTTTAGTGATCATGGGAGATCAGATTGTACTCCATTGTATACAAATATATTCATATTTATTTTGAGACTAGTTTTATTGGGCCTTGTTCATGACTATGAAAACCTTTGGCATGTAACCACATTTGTGTTTTCCTATTCATGGCCATGGACAGTAGTTTGGTATATCTTAACATGGATTTGGAGTGTAATACAAATTGACAACCATGTATGGAAAGTCAGTACAGATTGTAAGGAGCAACTAGTTCTTCTAGATGGGTCCCCATTACTCCACTTCTGGTTTTTTATAATGTATTTCAACCATCGTAGATATTACTCTGACCTCACAAATTAGGGGGCATATGTTAGAGAATTATTTTCCTCGCCCCATGCAATCTTGCACAGAAGGATTTTTTCCATTTCCCTATGCAGACTTGAAGTCCCTTTTTGCAAATCCCAGAGCTAAAAATATATTTTTTTCCACATATACACACCTTGCCTACTATACAATATGCGTATACATAGGGTGCACCACTACAACCCACGTACATCAAGAAATGTGCCCAAAATTGAAAAATAGTGTTGGATTTCCATGTTACGTCACAAGATCAATGATCCTTAGACTTCATATACTGGAAAAGTTCTGACTCGGCCCTTCAGTTCCACTTGAAGGATATAAATGGGCCAAATCTTACCTATGGAAAAGAGGATAAAGAATTCAAATTTGAGATAAAAGTTACTCTAGAGGAATTATTCACTTCACATTGAGTCTGCATCCCTTTATCCTTTATGTCTGAACACATTGTTCAACCCCCAAGCTCTTCCCTTACTGATTGAGAACTTCATTGTCCCTCTTATATGAGCTTTCCCTTGGTGGAGGCCCAGTTGGAAGGAACTTATTTTATTGGTTCTGAACTGTTCTGACACGGAAGTTTGTAACTCATTCACTTCTACTGATTATATATTAATAGAAATACTTTTTTCTTGTCCAATTAATATCTTACAAATATTTGAATTATTGTTCCATGGGCGTATTTTTTATGAATGTTGATGGATTATGCTATTGAATGTGCTAACATCATATATTATTGCCATATGCTTGTGTTACTTGGTTGTTGAGGACTATTTGTAGGTATATTGCTTTGAGTCAAGTGCTCAACAATGGACTTCATCAAATGTCTGGGCGGGGTAGGCCTCTTATATTGTCTTGTTATCATATTTGTTTATATATCATACTTGAGATTAGAGTTGATTTCTGCAGTCATTTCCATCTGTTGTGGTTTTCCCCTAGCCATAGAGAGATTTTACTCGTAACAATAGGAGGAGAGGAGTAATATGAATATGCTCTGGACCACTGAAATTTCTAGTATTCACAACCAAAGATATTTAAAGTATCACCGTGGAACTGTTGTCTAGATGTTGTTTCCATTAGGTTAACGGGAGTATTTTTCAGCTAAATAAAACTTCAAATAAATCCTTTTGGAGAGATGACGATAATATAATCCTTTGGAAAATGACGAATTAATGCAACTTAATGAGTAATCTCCTCGATTCTTTCTCCATTAATGACAATATTTTCAGATCCTGCACAATCAATTGTTAGAATTAAACAACATTTAATGCATATTGGAAAAATCATGAGAATGGCGGGGAAAAATGAGAGAAGATTTGAATATGAATCTTTTCATGAGCCCACCAACCCGGGAACTTGTGAACCCGTGGTTATGGATGATCATTAATGAGTTAAGTGTAGAAAAGGGGTATGTCGGACTTGTACGAAGGAGAAATAAAATACTTTAGGGGCTCGTGACCCACGATAAATATGATGGGTGCAATGAGGATCATGGAATTTTCGATGCAAAGTGGAGATCGTGAAACTTGGAGAATGAAGGTTCGACCATGCGAACCTGTGAAGTTGGAAAAAAGGATAAGTATAATATAGAAAGGCAGTCGGTCGCACTTGTGGCATAGGGAAATAGATGGGGATGAAGACTCATGAGCTCGTCTACCCGCGAACCCACCGATTTTTGAAATACGACTAAGTATGGTAATTATAAAGGGATAGAAGAAGGAAAAAAAGGAAAAAGGGAAACAAGGGTAGGTATAGAAGAAGGAAAATAAATGGAAAAAAAAAGTTGGGAAAATAGAAAGGGGAAGGAAATTTAGGAAGTAGGATTTGATCTCAACAAAAGGTAAGAGTTGGCTCTGGTAACTTCATCATCTTCCTGAAAACAATTGGTGCTAATGAAATAGGAGATTTACCCTGGATTTCAATGGATCTTTGGTTTGGAATATACTTATCAACACACTAGTTTACCACTTCTTTACAATCAAATACTTCTGGTATGCATCCAACAAGATCATTTCCTGATGTGCATACTACATTTTCATTTCTTTGAAGTAGAGGAAATGTAGAGTAGTACCAATAGGATCTCGACCACTGGAAATTTATATCTTCTCGTCCAAAAATTCTCACTGTATCCTCGCAAAACTGTTTCCTTCCTACAAACATGAAGTTGGTAGACTGTTTGTGTAATTACTTAGAATATATACATAGAAATGAGGCCCTTTTTCGAGATAATAATGACTTAATATTTTCCTAATAAAGAACTTTAATGCACATTGAATTAAAATCCCTCGAGATTTCCTCCATTAATAACGACCTTTTCATAATTTGCAAAACAATTATCTTTCGTAATATCAATATTTAATGTATATCGAGAAAAGTACCAAGACAAAGATCATGCTAGGGAGGGAGCAGAGATGAAATGAGATTTTAGGTGAACCCATGAGTCTGCCAACTCACCAATCGACCATGAAGAAAAGAAGAAAATGCTCAAGTGTTGTGTGGGAATAAAGGTAAAGTAAGACAAATGGTTAAGTATTACTATTGGTCGGGCTTGTAGGATGAATGGAGAAGAAAGACTCGAGATCCCATGAATCTACAGTGAGAAGAACAAGAAAATTTATAAGTATCATGCATATTGGGGAACGCAGAAGTAAATGCGTGTTTTGTTGATAGCGGAGATATAAAGGAAATTATGCCAACCCGTGAACCCACAGTGAAATGAAAATAAAATGACTAAGTATGGTGATGGAAAAACAAGGTATACTTTACAAAAAGAAAAACAAGATATTTTTCTAAGTATGAAGAAGTAATATGGCAA
>SNQJ01S0253385.1:0-12536 GCA_010110895.2 Picea sitchensis
AGATCATAAGTTTGATGCCTTCAATGTCTCTCCTTATGAGATCATAAGTTAGGTATTTCTCAATTTCTCCATCCCCTTCACCATGAGAAGGCCTCCTTATATAATCTTGGAGAGGCCTAACCACCTTAGAGATTCTTGGGATATGTTGAGGATCTTTCTCCATCAGTTGTAGATCCTCCCTAAGATCTAGCCTTGACCTCATATTCAAATCAAACTAACTTCATAGATAAGGGGGATCTTCCCCTGATTTTCTCAACAACATAACACTCCCCCAGAATGGTGCACAGAGCACTACAACACTCCCCCAAAGGAGGAAAAGGAGCACTAGCACTCCCCGCTAGTGGGTAGGGGAGCGATGCCCAATATTTCCTCAAAAAAACCTAGTGCTCCCCCAGAATGGTGCACATAGTGCTACAACACTCCCCCAAAGGAGGAAAAGAAGCGCTAGCATTCCCTGCTAGTGGGTAGGGGAGCACTGCCCTTCAAAATTCATTTTTAAGTGGTTTTTCTCAAGGAAAAGGATTTGTACTCTTTTTCAAATGATTTCTCCTTCTTTAACCAGTATCTGAGGGTGTCTTCAAGTGTTCCTTGTGATTTCGTTCGAGACACGACATAGGCAAGATGATTGTATGATGTCCGCGACACTTCCGACACTTGTGGCTAAAATGAGACACTTGCGACACTTGTAATGACGACAGTAGGTCATCATTGAAGTGAGTAATTTTGATGTGTAACAGATTGCCCCCCAAAGTGTGAATTTAGAATACGGAAACTGATGACTGAAGTACTTTATAGACTTTTTCGATCCCCAGTGGAGTCGCCAATTTTTGTTATAGGAAAATCCCCCTGTGGATAGGTGGATTCCCTCTTGGACTCTAAATCTCTAAGATCAAGACATAAAGGTGCTAACTTTGGTCACTGACATCCATTTAAACCTAGCTAAGCTAATCCATAGAGAAGAGGAAGAAGATTCACCTTTTTCATGATGTTTTTCCTCGCCCAGTCCAAGTTGAGCTCTGATCCTCAAGCTCTTCAACAATTCCTGAAATCCAATCAAAGACAAATCATGCTTCCTATTCTACTATGATTAGTTTGAAACTAGATCTATCCATTAAAGACAAGTTCATGTAGGTATACACAATCTTGAAGGAAACAGGCCAAGCACATGTATTAATGAGAAATCAATAGAGATACTTACAGACCTTTGATGAAGTTGTGGAAGCCTCTCTAAGCTCTCCTTGTCCAACCCCTTGCTCAAATGATCCACAAACAAAATGACTATGATTCAATGATTATCTCCCTTATGAGATCATAAGTTTGATGCCTTGAATGTCTCTCCCTCCCTGATGAGATCATAAGATAGGTATTTCTCAATTTATCCATCCCCTTCACCATGAGAAGGCCTCCTTATATAAGCTTGGAGAGGCCTAACCACCTTAGAGATTCTTGGGATAGGTTGAGGATATTTCTCCATCAGTTGTGGATCCTCCCTAAGATCCAGCCTTGACCTCATATTCGAATCAAACTAACTTCAGAGATAAGTGGGATCTTCCCCTGATTTTCTCAATAGCATAACACTCCCCCAGAATGGTGCACAGAGCGCTACAACTCTCCCCCAAAGGAGGGAAAGGAGCGCTAGCACTCCCTGCTAGTGGGTAGGGGAGCAATGCCCAAGATTTCCTCAAAAAAACCCAACACTCCCCCAGAATGGTGCACAAAGCACTACAACACTCCCCCAAAGGAGGGAAAGGAGCGCTAGCACTCCCTACTAGTGGGTAGGGGAGCGCTGCCCTTCAAAATTCATTTTTAAGTGGTTTTTCTCAAGGCAAAGGCTTTGTACTCTTTGTCCAATGATGTCTCTTTCTTTAACCAGTCTTTGAGGGTGTCTTCAAGTGTTCCTTGTGATGTCGTTTGAGACACGGCATAAGCAAGATGACTGTATGATGTCTGCGACACTTGCGACACTTGTGGCTAAAATGCGACACTTGTAATGACGACAGTAGGTCATGATTGAAGTGAGTAATTTTGATGTGTAACACAACTTTCTTTATACAAACTTATTCCAGTTTTTGTGTGTCTAGGTCATAGGGATTTTTCTAAATGTCACTAAAGACACTAAGTTACTTTTCTATTAGTTTCAGAGACTGGTTATTTTCAAATTTTGGCTTGGTTTCCCCAATGGGGCAGGCTCACAAACTTGGCATCTCTTGGTTTTAGAAGTATATCTGGGCATTTATTGGTATCTGAATGATAAAAAAATGTAAGGTTTTACTGACAAATTGCAAGTTAAGTTTAATGTACTTTATGCATCGGATCGATAAGAATGTGAAACACATAAAACTCTATAAATTGTTGCGGAATCATAATTATGACTTTTACTTGATGCTTATAAGTGATTAAAGAGTTCAACCATCATAAACCATGCTACAAAATAAGAGAAGATAACAACAAACAAGAAAGAGAAGTAGACATAAGAACTTTTTAACGGAGTTCACCAATCTTTGGCTATGTCTCTAGGCCCGCTTCCAAGTGGAGGACCTCTTTATTGCTCTTCAAATGCTCAAGTTCTATTTACATTGGCTCTTTTCTATTACAAAAGAATTTTGATCTATTGTACAAGACCTCCTTGTTCAGATATATACTAGCCTCAACAAAAATTCTCTCAAAACATGACAAAATGCCTCTCAAAACATGATAAATGGCCAAATTACACAAGTTGCTCCTCAAAATCCCTACATCAAAAAGTTACCCCTCAAGCTCAAAGAGCCTGGTTTATATAGTTTTTAGGCGGAACAAGAGAAGCCCAACTTCCCCTGAATATATGGCCTCTTTTTGGGATCAAATCCCCCTTCAAATGGCCAAAATATCCTCAAAAATGCCCAATCTGGGCCAAACTATAGGCAAATAACCCACTGTGTATGAAAAAATCAAAATAAGCCCAAAAATGGTTGGGCGCGTGCACAAATTATGGTCACATGGAACTAAGGTGGCCAAGCTCCAGCCCTTTGGGTTGTGCGCTGGCCTCTAGCCCTTAAAACCTGGTCACTTGGCACATAGGTATGGGACCGCGCCCCTTAAAACTCGCCTAACCATGGTTATAACCCCGTAGTAAAAGGTGGAGGGTGCTACCAATTGCGCACATGATGGTTAAGGTAAATGTGCCCCCTTTATTGGATGATATCATGGATGGGTGATTATTCCATGCGGCACGCCCTTGGTTGTATGCATTTTGACAAGAAACCTCGAGTTCGGGCTTGGACCCAGACCCCTTCCTACCATTTTATAACTTGCCACCATTTTAACTATGTAAAAGTGGGTTTTAACCCCAAGCATCAAGGTTTGGCGCATTGGAATTTGGTCAATTCCCAAAGTGCTTCCTCCTCCAATGGGTCACAGGGTCGAGACCCATGAGCTCCATAATATTTTAATAAAGACACCAACCAACGACAGGGTGCCATGTGGCACCTCCACATTCATTCAACCATATTCCATGTGTCAAGCATATATTGGTCCATGCCTGCCATACTTTCCCAGTCAACATGCCACATGTCACCACCTGCCTCTTCCATGTCAGCATAATGAAGTAGCTTGGTGATGTCACGCTGATGTCAGCATTGACTTTTTGCCAGTTTGACTGTTGACTTTTTAGTTGTTTGAGAAAATGGTCAGAGTGTGATCACTCTCGCATACATCATCCATTTGAGAAAGTAAATATATGGCTGAAATTAGCATGACAAGCCGGTCGTAATGGAATTGGTTTCATTCAATTCTGAGAAATTTCATTTTTGAGCATTTTTTGTACCTGGGGAGCCTCCTAAATCATTCCTCCCAACTTGGAAGCTTTTGGACCACCAAAAGTCTACCTTTACTCATGTAAGAAGTGATAGTACTACCTCCCCACTTGTCCTGTATCATCCATCCTTTCTGCTGGGACAATGATTAGCTGACTAATCACAACAAACATAAAAACTGAGATAACATTGTTTATCAAAGTAATCATCCCATTGATTGCATAATCATATACATTCTTTGTCGCATTTAGCATCCATACACCACTAAATAGCAGCAAACTAAACAAAAATATTGAATATGTGAATGAGAATGAAAAAACATGCTTCCCCTTCTGAACATGAACAGTAATCAAAGTATGCAGTTGAACCTCATGTTGTACTTCTAGTGACACTTCATGATTGTTAGAAACATACTGAATCATGTCATGTTTAGCATCACTAACTTCCTTATTTGTTACAGACATAAGTGTTAAAAAAATTCTTGCATTTACCATTCTTTTTAACTTCCCTGTAGTTGCAAAATATCTGTCAGTTTTTATGCGATGACCACGAACAATGTACTCTTTCCCATATTTCTTGAAGCAATACTTATTTTCTTCCCTGTAGAATATGGATTTTCTATGAGAAAGGTATGGGCTTCCCAGGACAATTCCACATATGTCCAGTGGCACTATATCAAGATTTACTTCATCAACATAATTAGAAGTGATTGCAAACTTAATTTTACATTGTTTGGTTACTTACAAATTATTATCACCACATATCCATCCCAATGGATATGGTCTAGGATGTGGCTTAGTTTCAAGTCCCAAATTATTTACAAACTCTTCACTGATTAGATTGGCTTGTGATCCACTGTCTACAAGAGTATCAATTTTAACATTATATGTTATGACCCTTATGTGGAAAATTTCACCCCTTTTACACTCATCATTTACTACATCTGAATTAGAAGAGCTAGTACTTGCAACAGAATTTATAGCTCAGATTCCCATAGCTACAATTTTTGTCTCATCACCGGAGTCTGATCCCATATCCACTTGAACTGTTGTAGCCGTGGTATTCTTTCTCCCTTTATTGACATACTTTTTTGGCTTCAACTCGGGATGTAAGACCCAACAATGATCTTCATCATGGACTACCTTCTTGCAATGCTTGCAACTAAGCTTCTCCTTTCTTATTGTGGCTGTCTTCTTCTCTTTCTCTTTTCTTTTCCCTGAATCCTTTCTTTTCCAAGTATCTGTAGAAACACTATCTCCAACATTCCCTTTACTTGATTCAATGTGAATGGCTTGTACACATACTTCATCAAAGTTAGAAGGATTTAACATAAGAATAGTGTGCTTGAGATAAGAATGTAAACCACCAATATATTTTAGGAGTGTCTCTTGTGTATATAAAGGAATACCCAAATTTAATGCTTTCTTACAAAATGTTTAAGTATATTATTGTACACTTTGATTCTTAGATTGCCTTAAACTTTGCCAATTCATCATTTCCTGTTGCATGTATGCTAATGGATAGAATTGTTTCTTCAAAGCAGTGATAAAATCATTCCAGGAAGAGATTGTTTTGACATTTTTCTTGAGATCATCTTTAGTTTTTCTTTCCCACCATATGAGAGTTGTGCCTCCCAATTTTAGACTTGCAAGTTGGATCTTTGTTTCATCATCAACAATCCTTTGTATCCTGCAATATACTTCTAACTCTCTAACCCAATTATCTAGCTTTTATGCATCTAATTCACCATCATAAGTAAGTAAATTAAACTTTACATCTAACTTTAATAAAGGCATATTAGAAGAATGATGAGTTTTTTTAGGTTTCTTTTCCTTGGAGGAATGTACACTTTCTTCACTTGTAGATGACGAGGATGAAGGAGAAGAAGGTTCTGAAGGTCCACCACCTCCAACTCCTCCTTATGCTCTTACTGAAGATTCACCTTCTTCAACCTTTGGATTTCTTCGTTGTCCTCTTTCATGGTAAAGTTACTCTACCATGGCTTTCATCAATTGAAATGCCTCAAAGAAATCATCCTCAGATGCAAAAGGACCTAGTTTTCTCGGTGAAGACATCTCTTGTTTATGAGGTCTCCTTTGAATCTCTGGATTACGAGCTTCAAGTTGGCCTTCTCCTCCCTTGAGTTTGTCTTTGGTGAGTATCCAATGCTTGCAATTCCTGTCAAAGCTTCAAAACCAAATCCTCTAATACCATAAGCTTGATCCAAAAATGTAAGGTTTTACTGACAAATTTCAAGTTAAGTTTAATGTACTTTATGCATCGGATCCATAAGAATTTGAAACACATAAAACTCTATAACTTGTTGCAGAATCATAATTAGGACTTTTACTTGATGCTTATAAGTGATTAAAGAGTTCAACCATCATAAACCATGCCGAAAAATAAGAGAAGATAACAACAAACAAGAAAGAGAAGTAGACACAAGAACTTGTTAACAAAGTTCACCAATCTTTGGCTACGTCTCTGGGCCTGCTTCCAAGTGGAGGACCTCTTTATTGCTCTTCAAATGCTCAATTTCTTTTTACATTGCCTCTTTGCTATTAAAAAAGAATTTTGATCTGTTGTACAAGACCTCTTTGTTCAGATACATACTAGCCTCAACAAAACTTCTCTCAAAACATGACAAAATTCCTCTCAAAACATGAGAAATGGCCAAATTACACAAGCTCCTCCTCAAATCCCTACATCAAAAAGTTACCCCTCAAGATCAAAGAGCCTGGTTTATATAGTTTTTAGGCCCAACAAGAGAATCCCAACTTCCCCTGAAGATATAGCCTCTTTCTGGGATCAAATCCCCCTTCAAATGGCCAAAATATCCTCAAAAATGCCCAATTTGGGGCAAACTATAGGCAAATAACCCACTGTGTATGAAAAAATCAAAATAAGCCCAAAAAGGTCTGGGCACACATGCAAATTATGGTCACATGGCACTAAGGTGGCCAAGCACCAACCCTTTGGGCTGTGCGTTTGCCCCTAGCCCTCAAACACTGGTCACTTGGTGCATAGGTATGGGACCACACCCCTTATAACTCACCTAACCCACAGTTATAGCCCCATAGTAAAAGGTGGAGGGTTCTACCAATTGCGCGCATGGTGGTTAAGGTAAAGGCACCCCCTTTATTGGTTGATATGATGGATGGGAGGTTATGCCATGCGTCACGCCCCCGATTGTATGCATTTTGACAAGAAACCTTGGGTTGGGGTCTGGTCCCATCCCCCTTCACGCCATTTTACAACTTTCCACCATTTTAACTATGTAAAAGTGGGTTTTAACCCCAAGAATCAAGGTTTGGCGCGTTGGCATTTGGTCAATTGCCAAAGTGCTTCCTCCTCCAACGGGTCACGGGGTCGAGACCCATGAGCTCCATAATATTTTAATACAGCCACCAACCAATGACGAGGTGCCACGTGGCAACCCATGCCTGGGCCACGTGGCACCTCCACATTCATTCAACCATATGCCATGTGTCAAGCATCTATTGGTCCACGCCTGCCATACTTGCCCAGTCAGCACGCCACATGTCGCCACCTGCCTCTGCCACGTCAACATAATGAAGTAGCTTGGTGATGTCATGCTGATGTCAGCATTGATTTTTTGTCAGTTTGACTGTTGACTTTTTAGTTGTTTAAGAAAATGGCTAGAGTGTGATAACTCTCGCATACAACATATGTTTGAGAAAGTAAATATATGGTTGGAATCAACGTGACGAGACGGTCACAATGGAATTGGTTTCATTCAATTTCAATAACTTTCATTTTTTAGCATTTTTTGGACCTGGGGAGCCTCCTGGATCACTGAACCACCACAAACATATATGTATATGTTGTCAATATTAATATAGTTCCTATTTACTTACAAAAAAATTTTATAAATCAAGGGAAGTTAAACAACATGACTACTTACAAATTGTTCAATTAAACTTTTATGCATCAACATATACTCACAACCCATACTTAACCCAATGTTTAACAATTCATGGGTTGGCTCCTCTTTGTATGTTAGCACCTATTAAAAGACATCCATGGACAAGTGTAAAGTAATTATTTAAATATAAAGATCACAACAAACATGAAATCTTAAGAAATGATGAAAACATAAATACTCACAAAGTTTGTGATGAACCCTTTTATTCCTCGTCATCCTGTCTTATGTGTTGAATGAGTTCTATTTTTTTTTATCTTTTATGCAACAAAACAATTGAAAATTAATATTTCACGCGATAATTAAATTTGATGTACATAAAAGAATAAATAAATGATTACATACCTCTGATGCACATTGTAGTTGGGATAACTCCTCTTGTCACACAATTATGTTCATTTACTTTACCATATTCTTCTACACTTTTTTGGACATCCCTACCGACATGTCTTGGTTTTCCCCTTGTTTGTCCCTTAGAATTTTCAAAATCTACCCGAAAAAAAAATAGGAATAATCAGATATAAAAATTATGTATTTTTTATAGAATAAAATATCGGTGCATATAGTAGCTTAATACGCACCGAGGCATCAACCATATTTATACTCACTAGAGCATCAAACATATATATGCACACTGGTACATTATAACAGTTTCATTGCAAAGTTGAAAAAATTTACATTTTTTTATAAATCGAGTCGGTGCTTTATAAATTAATAAAAACGTGACTTCGCAAGTATTGTTTATTATGCATTGTCGACCCATGAACAAATTTCAGACATAGCAGTTTCCATATAAAAAATAGTATTATTTTCATTTTAAACTCAACGGTGCTCTTTGTAAGAAAATGTGCCCCAATGCTTATCTATGTACAATGCACACCATCAAGCATGATTTTTTTTTTTAATATTATTTCTTATTTAAATTAAGCGGTGTTGTTGACATAAAAATATCCATCGATATTCTTCCTATGTGTTAGAAACATGAGATTATATAAGGCGTGAAGCACATTTATTAAAGATATGATACAAATATTGATCTAGGTGGATATCAATGGCCACACACCTATTCCAACTGGCTCACTTATAGATTTCATCTTGGTAGTTTCATTTTTCATATTGGCAGTTTGTTTCCTAGTTTTTGGGTCCTGAACTTCTGGGGTTGTTTTGAGGCCCTAAACAACATTTTTAGGGATCAACACAATCAAAATGTTAATGGATTTAGATTCTAACGACGTAATGTGTAGTCCTCGGATAGACCTTTCCAACGAGCTATCATGTTCCTAAAATGAAGATCGTATGCAAAAGTTACGATCCCGGGAAGTTGATGTACCAACTTACCCCAACAGGGCCCACATGACTTTTGGCGAGTCATCTCATAGGGTTAGGTTTTTGGATGTATATGGTTTTGGCATTCATGTTTATTGTAAAAAGGATTCCAGAGCCTCATTGTACTGATCTTCTTGTGAATGAACATAGTTATCACATCTCTTCTCAGAGATAATCTCCCACCAATCTAGAAAGCTTGTTTCAGACTGCATTTTATAGTTTCAACATATTTCTTATTTAATAGAAGTTAAGTTTTATTGTATCTCTATTATTAATCATTGTTTCTTTGTGTTAATATTATAAATCTGTGTTTTCATTTTGTTCCGCTTATAAATCCAGATCAGATATATATATACAATGATTATGACCCTTTGGTTCGTCTTCCAAGGGTCTCTTGGACTCCAATGACAGTGACACTTACTTTACGTTTCATATTACTTATTCGCATGGATTAGGTTTCCAAAATCCCCCCCCACCCCCTTAATCCGAAGGGGTATATGTGAGTCCAAGGTGAGAGTTGATATCTGAAAGTAGGCAACTGAAATCTAGAAGTGTGCAACTGCCAATGGTTGAATGTGCTCTCTGAATATAGTGGTTTTGGGGTGACCACCAACCCAATGATGATGGTGGTTTAAGGAAGACCACAAACCAATTTGGTGGTTTAAGGATGACCACAAACTCATCTGGTGGTTTAAGGGTGACCACAAACTCTGGAACCTTGCTATAGGCTGAATGGTTCCGAGAACATTTCCTAAGTTATCTAGAAGATGGAATTTGATGTCTTATGCTAATTGGAAGTTTTCTCGAATGATATTTAAAGATGACCATAAACTGTGATGTAGAAGAAATTGAAAGTCTTCTACCAAGTGGAGGTTTAAGGGAAACCACAAACTGATGTCTATCATAATTTTTGAGTCTTATACTAAGTGGTGGTTTAAGGCAAACCACAAACCAATCACACTCGCTTGTTGTTGCTCGACTGATAAGACTTCAAAAATGGAAGCTTGACTATCAATCGTTGATGATGTTCCCCTCTGTTAGAGAAAAGGTAAGAAGATGCAAATATGTCTACTAGAAGATGTGTTAATACTCGAGAGTGAATTTGTTGGTATGGTTGAGATATCTGATGACCATCGCCAAGAAGCCATCTCACCATAGTGGTTCTTTACTCTTACAGTTGTCTTGTGTTTGAAACACCTATCTGAAGGATGATTGTGTTGTCCATAATTATCGCAAGGACGAAGATCGAAACACTGATCTTCCATGTGACCAACTCGCTGACAATGTTGGCATATCGAAATATACTCTTGAGCTGGAGCAGTTGAATTTGAACTTTTTTGAAGAAATCTAACACTTTGAAACTGAATCGGTTTGGTGTAATCAAGAATACGAAAGGTGACATCCTTTTTATATACAAAACCATTTATGTGCTCATTATTTCTTATTTCTTCCCAAGGTCTGGTGATCTGCCTGGAAACAGAAAGTTGATCTTTATCTCTACTTGAATTTGGAGCAGTTTCACTGAGTTTCTACTACACTGGTTGTTGAATAGACTAGTTCAGAATGTTGTCAAAGATTCCTTAGCTCAAGTGAATCGTAAAGGAGTTGATTCTAAGTTTGAAGTAGTGTTGTCTTGGCTCGCGAAACTTGCAAGCATGTCACAACATATTGCAGAGTGGTTTTGTCAATGGTGATTGTATTGCCCACAGAAGAGAGGATTAGAGAATTCAGAAACTCTAACAGTTCCTTAACTTGAGCCATTTTGAAGTCAAAACTGTATGCCACATGGTTTCTTGCAACTTCACTCTTTCGTAAGCAGTCTCACAAATCCAAGCAACAAATGGAGGGTGTCTACTTCTATCGAAAATGCACCCATTTACAGAAAAACAGAAGTAATCTTACAAAACAAAACTATTTTAAAGTATACCTTGATTGAGAGAGTTTGATTCATCTTGTTGTCCCGAGTAGCATTACCAACAAGTTTAAAAACCTAAACAACAAAATATTTAAGTACAAATAAATATCAACAACAATATTAAGTTTTATTTCAATGGTTTAGGCACAAGATCACAACCTGCAGTGTGAGGACTTCCAAAAAGTGATTGGATTTATCAACTTTGCATAGCAATATGTAATTCCACTTGAATTGACTAGAAATGATAATGCATCGACTCCACCATATAAATTTGCATCAATATTCGCAATGGAAAAGGTTTCATCTCGTAGATGATAGTCTAGACGACCTTTAGGTGTTGAACATAGTTATATGGGCTTAGTAACGTCAATAGCATTGGCTAACGAGCTAAAACCACAACTAATGTAGAGTAGAATACCTCAATGTTTCCTTGAAAGTATAAGACAAAATTGATCTCGATCTTTAATAAGTGAGATCATTGACCACGTTGAATCGAGTATGAACATGGAATAAGCTCCCATATACAAGTTGTCAATGGTTTGTCCTGTGGTCAACATACATTTGTTTTTAATTGTTGATATGCAACATGTGTTAAGGATATTAGGGTTTTTAAACCCTAATCCACTCTTTTTTTTTTCGTGCTTGTAGCTCCTTTGGAAAACTCATTGTTTCTCCTCTTATCCACACTCCAGGCGTACCTTTGGGAAAAGATATAGATGTCAATGGAATATGTAATGAGAAAACATCCTAGGATGGCCTATATATTAATGCATGTGTGCCTAAATTCTGTATGAGTTGCACTAAAAGATCCTACAAGACTTAACGATTTCAATAATATGAGCCAGGGTTCTCGATCAGTCATTAGGTCATACACCATTCTTCCCATCTTGGTGACTACCAAAAGCTGAGATGTTAAGTCGATAAGGCAAGAGAGATCAATATCACCAACAAACACTGAACATGGGTACCAATTATAAGCAAGTAAACCCAGTGGAGCTCCAATCAAAGGCTGGATAAGATGGATATGAAAGGCATATGACCTAATGTTGCTAAGACATTCACACAAGATGCAACCTCTAATAAAGCCTCATAACCAATAGCAGGAAAGGGCTCGATCAAAATCACTATCATCATCCAACGATTGAGCATCGTCTTCATAGTTGAGATAAGCTAGATGGCACCATAGTATTTGATATTCCCATGCATGGGTAATACCAGGTTGCAGTATTTTCACAAGAGAGTTAACTATTACTTCTTGCGCACATAAATCAGACTGGTGGCCAATGGACCACTTTCACAAAGTTTTCCATAACTCCTGAGATGATATCGTTTGATTCCTCGGTGGAAGATGAATACCAAATCAGATTTCCACCTCGAATTTGAAACTTAGCTCGTGAGAATAAGGTGGTTGTTTGGCTCTCCACTCGCTTGTGTATATCAAAGCTTCAATTTTGACATGGTTTTGTCGCCTAGTATAGCCATCTCTACAAACTGGAAAATTTTTGCAAGCTTTGTGTGCTATGATCCATATAGGGTCGAGCTACCACCACTGAAACCATCA
>SNQJ01S0253386.1:0-12906 GCA_010110895.2 Picea sitchensis
GGAAGGCCTGCACTTGGTTGGTGAAATTCTACAGCCGTTAAAAGATAAGTATCTGAATTATGCTTTTATCACATTTGGCATGACTGTGTTGTTCATGTATCATGTTTACCGCTGTGTGAATGAGTTACTGTTGAATGCTATGGCTTGTTTAATTGTAGCAGTAACTTATATATTTTACTCTGAGAATTAAGTGTGTTTAATTGTGTTAAATGCATGTGCTTATAATTCATGTACCAATTATGTAAAAATTCATGTATAGAATGGTAATTGAGGGGTTTGGAAACCTCGGTAGTGAACGGGTACACTACAGTTTGTTGGATTCCAAAATGTACCCAGACTCGTTCAAAGAAGAGCTTGGTAGTGGCCTCTATTGTGATGTTCTTCTTGTAGGAAACCAGAATCCCCATCTTAGAAAAGCAATCAACAACCACAAAAACACAGTCATTTCCTTGCTTGACATGTAGTCCATTGATATGGATTCCCATGGTCTGTCAGGAGTAGGAAGAGGGGTGTACATGCCTTGTTTCTCAGTGGTCAGTTTGGCAATAGCGTAGGTAGTGCAGGACTTGATATACTTGTTGACCTCCTGTCAAAGTTTTGGCACGTAGAAATTTTTTTGTAGCATTGCCACTATCTTTTTGACGTTGAAGTGTCCTACCACCCAATTGTAGTGGGCTTCCCAGATCATCTTCGCTCGCTCACTTGATGGAACACAGATATGGACCAAAAGACACAACAACCCATCCTAAAGATGGAAATTATCGACAACTACATTTTCACCCAACATTTGGTAGGCGGTGGCGTAGTCTGTGTCTTTCTCATAGAGTTGGGACCATCCAAAGGTCTCATGGCTGCAAGATTCTAGCACCTCAGTGAGTTCCGCAACTGGCGGTCTACTAAGGAAATCAACGATGTGATTAGTGATTCTTGTTTTATACTTGGTGTTGAGGTGGAATTGCTGCAAGTATGTGGACCACTTTTGATGGCGATCATTCTGCAATTTTCCTTGTGTCTACATGAACTGAAGTGGATTATGATCAATGTGGATGAATGTCTCCTTCCCAAGAATGTAATGTCTCCACTAGCGGTAGGCTTGCAAAATGGAGTACATTTCTTTTTCATCATTAAGGTACTTACGAATAACATCTAATAGTGTCTCAATATGATAGGCCATGGGGTGGTTGTGTTGAGTGACAATGGTGCCCACCTCATAGTCTAAAGCATCTTTCTCGATCTCAAAGGGATGTTGCAGGTCTAGTAGTCAAAGTACTGGGGCTGAGCACAAGAGTTGCTTCAAATCATCGAAATCTTGTTGTTGGGACTGGCCCCATGCAAATTTTTCCTTACCACCACCCTTGGTTATTTGGCTAAGGGCCCATGCAATATGGGAGAATCCCAAAATGAACCTACGGTAGAAATTGGCAAGACCCAAGAAGCTATGAAGCTCAGTGAGTGTGGTTGTGGCTGGCCAGTCATAGATGACTTGGATCTTGGTTGGATCCACATGTACACCATACTGATCAATTATGTATCCCAGGTAATGGACCATGTCCATGCCAAAGGAGCATTTTTCCAAGTTGGCATATAGCTTGTGCTGCCGCAGGGTGTGCAAAACTTGTTGAATATGTTGCAAGTGTTTAACCCAACTCTTGTTGTAAATGAGAATGTCATCCAGATACACCACTACAAAATTATTGGTGAATGGTCGCAAGATATTTTCCATCATCCTCATGAAATTGGTCAGAGAAATTGTCAAACCAAAGGGCATGGCCATCCTTTCAAAAAGGCCTTCCTTTGACTTGAAGGCGGTTTTCCATACATTTGTTTGTTCTATCGGGACCTAGTGGTAGCCATAATTCAAATCAATCTTACTGAAGTATTGGCCCCCGTGAGTTGATCAAGGAGGTCGCCGATTCGAAGAATCGGGTATTGGTTTTTTACTGTGATTTTATTTGGAGCCTAGTAATATAGGCAGAGTCCCTAGGTTCCATCTTTCATCTGTACTAGCACGATTGGGGTCCCACAAGGTGATGAGTTGGGACAGATGTACCCCTTGTGGAGTAGTTCTTGGATGTTTTTCTTTATCTCCTCATTCTCTAATAGAGAGCGATGATATACTGGCCCATTTGGCAGAAGTGCGTCAGGGGTAAGATCGATGGGGTGCTTGACCTGGAAGTACAGAGGTACCCCGATAGGTGAGGAGAAGATNATAGGCAGAGTCCCTAGGTTCCATCTTTCATCTGTACTAGCACGATTGGGGTCCCACAAGGTGATGAGTTGGGACAGATGTACCCCTTGTGGAGTAGTTCTTGGATGTTTTTCTTTATCTCCTCATTCTCTAATAGAGAGCGACGATATACTGGCCCATTTGGCAGAAGTGCGTCAGGGGTAAGATCGATGGGGTGCTTGACCTGGAAGTACAGAGGTACCCCGATAGGTGAGGAGAAGATATCTGAGTATACTTCCTCTACCTTATCTACTTGATTTTGCTATGTGGAGAGTTCGGACGCATAGAACCCATATGTCCTTGTGATCTTTCTCTTATTCTGAGAGAAAATCATGAAGAATACAAACTTCCCTATCTGAGAGATGACCTTCTTGCATTTCTTAGAAGACATCAAGGAAATATCACTAGGTGGGACTTCCTCGAGTATCCTGTACAATTTCTTGTTCAAAGTAATAATAACACTACGAGGCCTAGACTCATATACAACATGAAGTTTCCATAAATAAGGTTGGCCCAAAAGAACATCAAAAACTTCGAGAGGAGCAACATCACACAATATCTTATCTTTGAAGGGCTTGATGTCGTACAACAGTCATCACTGTTGGCTGATGCGGAGATCACTTCCTTAGCAGAGCCATCCAATAGTGTAGGGTTGTGGGTACGGTGTTGTCAATAGGGCTAGCCTCTTGATGACCTATGCTGAGATGAGGTTCTTCTGGATATCGCTATCCATGATGAAGTGTAGCGGGGTTCCTTTTACACACATCTATGAATGAAAGAGGCGTTCTCCTTCTTCTAGATCATCTGGTTCACTAGGCTGGAGATTTGTGGTAGCAACGGTGGCACTGGGTTCCACATCAATGATCCATATTCCCCTTTCAAGTTTTTTCTTAGAGTCTAAACCTGCATCTGATTCAAAGGCTTTCACTTCAACCACCAGCGACTACTTTGAGCAGAAGTCAACAGTGTTATTCCAACAACTCTTATGGAAGTCGCACCACTTCCCGGTATCTTTCTTTGTCTTTCAGGTCTCCTTCTTTGCTTGTATCTTGGATTGGTTTTCCATATACTATCCGATTTTGTCTGTTCTTTGTTCTATGGGTTGCGGCCACCCTTTCCTAGCTTTTGTTGTGAGGGGTTCCCAAGCCCAAATTTCCGCGTCTTTTGTTTGAGCTTCTACTCGATTTTGACAACATATCGGTAGGACACTCCCAAGGATGAGATGTCCAAAAATTCCATTTCAGTTTGGATGTATCTATGCAGAGTGTCGCGATACTTGAGCACCAAATGTCACTCTGAATATTTGATACCCATCTTGGTGCACAAGGTATGGAAGATATTCATGAAATTTGGCATTGCTTGGTCTCTTTCTTACCGCAATGTGGTCCATTTGGTATACAAGTCGTCATAAATTTCGACAGGGTAGTATTGTTCCTTAATAGCATCCATGAAGGAATCCCAAGTAGTCGTGACTATAAATAATGAGGGTTCTTCTATTTCCTTTTTATCATAGAAAGTTTCCCACCAATATTTGACATGGGGAACAACTTTGAGGAGCACAAAAGTAATCTTTTATCTATTCGAAAAGTTATGGAAAGAAAAATACCCTTCTAGTAGATTCAACCACTTGTCTACATCATCTGTGTCTATCTAAACTTAAAATATAGGAATATCTAAGTTTATTTGTACCTTGAAGGGGGTGGCCCCTCCACTCGAAGAAGATGTGTCCCCTGTTGGCAGCCGCTGAAGGATTTGCGCGAAACTATCCATCATCTCATTCCCTTGTTGCATGAGCGCTTCCTCAATAAAAAGTTTGAAAGGATCTCATGTCTCGTCATATTTATTTTCTCCTACCATGAGAGGTTACTTGGGTGTGCGAGACCATTTTTCCTCAAGAGAAACAAGCTCGAGACCCAACTCTTTGTACTTTGACCTCGTTGGGGACATGCATTAAGATGACGAGGAGAAGACTGCTCTGATACCACTGGTCTAGATTTTATGAGAAGAACGAAATGAATACAGATTATTAATAGGTTATTAACACAAAATAATAGAGATACAGTAAAACTGGTTTTCTATTCAATAAGGAAATAAGGTGAAACTGTAAAATGCAGGGTAAACAAGCTTCCTTGAATGGTGGCGGCTTATCTCTGAGAAGAGATGTGATGGCTGTGCTCATTCAAAATAACATGATGACAATGAGGCTCTGAAGGAATTTTTACAATAAACAGGAATGCCCAAAACCCTAGAAATCCAAAAACCTAACCCTAGGAGATGAAGTGCCAAAAGTCATGTGGGCTTCGTTTGGGTAAGTTAGTACATCAATTTCTTGGGGTCGTAACTTCTGCATACGATCTCTGTTTTAGGCGTATGATAGCCCGTTTAAAAGATATTGTCGAGGAGATTCATTTTAGGGGATAAATAATTCCTTCAACTATCATTGAGAAGCTCGATCCCTAGAAACCTTCATTTTGGCCCTCAAAATGGCCCTAGAAGTTAAAACTGCTAAAAATAGTAAATTGCCAAAATTGTTGGAAAATTGTTTTGAGCCAGTTGGAAAAGGTGGGTGGCCACCGATATCATCCTGGATCATCAGTTCCCATGTATTATTCTTCATAACATTGAATTCTGACCCTAAGTCGAGGACCACATAATCTATGTCATAATCTCCAATCTAAGGATTAAGGTGTGGTTCCTTATTTGTCCTTCTCTTTTTGGATACTTGATGTACTGATCTATTCAGCAAAGGGTATACTTTCCCTGGTTCATACTGTCGGATCAATTTGTGTAGTTATTTTATGTATTTTTCATCCTTAATCAAATCGATGAACGTATAGAAGAAACTAACAAGCTTTCTTACCTCTTTTCCTTCTCATGGTGATGCAGACTAATCGAATGTCAACGACATCCCGCATTCTCTCACTTTTGGCTGTGCCTTTGAAGAAGAAGCTTGATCTCCTCCAAAATCCTGATCTCCTCCAAATTCTCTTCTTGCTTCTTCAAATGTCTAATTTTCTTTCCTCAGATCAAACTCTTGTCTCTTCTCTGCAGCTCTTCTAACCCTTGATTCTTCTGTAGTCTTTCCTGGGGTCACTCTGTCTTCTACTATAACATTCCCTTCTCTATTGATAAAAGAAACTCTGGGATCCTCTCCAYGAAGTTCRGCTAATATTAATTGGACTTGTTGATTTCCACCTCGTCACTCCTGAAGCTTAGCTAACAGCATAGGGAAATCTTCAATGACATGTTTAAATGATTTGCAGTAGATGCAAGTGGTACAAGGGTTCTGACAGTCCCTTGCCAAGTGACTTGTCTATGCTCAGTTATAACAAATGATCTGAACTCAACCTCAACCCATGCCTTCTCGTCCTTGTCCTCTGAATCCACCATGAGGGTTGAATTTTCCTCTTCCTAGAGAGTTAAACTACATATCATTTCCTTCATGTTGTAATTCACCTTGAATTCGATATGTGTCTCTTGATATTTCATGTAAGAGATCATAATCCCTAAAGTCTTTCTAATTATGCCCCACAAATTTACAGAATGTGCAGTAAAGGTTTGTAGGTGTTTGGACATATTTTTGTATGTAGTAGAATTCACCAGGGCGATGTCTATTTCTACATACCTCGCACCAGGGTAGAGTATCCTGATTCAAATGGATCAGAGTCGTAGAGGCCAAGTACTCATGAAATAGGGGACAATGCTCCTTATCGTGGAATTTTGATTTGCATCTACTACACTAGATCTCATCTCTTTTATCTTTTCCCTTATCTTTATTCATATCTTCAACCTGCAGAAACAAGCTAGTTAACTAACTCCACATTTGACTCATACCTGAGCTGGATTCTCACATAGCAGTTGATTCTAGTTTCATGGCGATATCCAATGCATCATCTTGTGAAGCAACCTTCTGTTGCATCAAAGGAACTGTGATGTGTGGTAGGCGGGAAAGAATGAACCATTCCTTGTTCTTCTCATCTCGAATATGAAAAATAAATCGACCTGTCAAGGTCTTAAACCTCTGATCAAACTCCCAACAAGGTTCAACTACTTTATGCTTGATTTCTTTCAGTTACGTAATGAACTACAACTCCAACTTGGGTTTCTTGAATTCTACGCTCAACACAGTATTGATATCGTTCAGTGGTTTAGGTTGTGAAAATCCGGTAACAAAATTCATGTACCAACTCAGTGCCTGGTCTATCAAGGTAGTACTAAACCGATCTCTCTTAACTTCTTCTCCATCGACTTTCTTAATACTCCACACAGCTTCTCATAAAAACTAGTGTTGATCAGGATCTTTGGATCCATCTCCTCTAAAGATAGGTAGCCTCATTTCATCTACTATAGCTCTTCCTAGGTTTCCTAACTGAGTATGTACTGAATTGTTGGTAACAGTGCTATGAGTACTCTGCTAACTCTGACTACTCTAGTTACTTAACGCTGCTAAAACAACAGGAGGAGTGATAGTACTTACTTCAACAGTCAGTGCAGTTCTTGAAGTTTCTTATTCTTCTTGGAAAGATTCTTTAGTCTTCTCTAGTAGATCTTGACTGTTCTTCGTTCAACAACTCGTGTTCTTCTCCACTATAGAACCCTTCGTCCTATGCTAGTGGTTTGTGGCTCTGCTCACACAAGTTTACTAGAGGAACCTCTCTGAAGGTTCTCCCACTGTGCATATGTCCAACCTCTATGTCGTTGTTGCTGTATGAGTTTTTGAACATTATCTCTTCAATATGACCAATTATTGTATCTTCAAGATTTTATTCTCGTGCAATAGCATCTTGATATTCAACTTCAAAAAGTGTAAAAATTTTCCTCTAGGTCCCTTAAAGAAATATCTCTTTGCTTGGCTATATGACTCTACTCTGTCAATAGAAAACTTAGTAATGTACCCTCTGAGAGTGATATCAAACCAGTGGTATATTTCTCTTGACACAACGTTATCAACTCTCTTTACCTTCTTGATCAACACCGACATCCAAACCACAGGTCATATAAATATGATCTCAAACTGGGAATCTACTAATCTAGCTAACCACTCGTATAGCTCCTTATAAATTCCTCCAAAGAAAATCTCATGTATATCAGTAAAGATATACCTTCCCAACCAGTCTCCTTTACTAAGCTTAGGGTTCTTGTTCTGGGCTTCAGTGAAGTCCTTTTATTGTTCTTTTATCCACTTTTGAATATCTATCTTCAATGGAAACTACCTTGACATTCCCTCAAGAATATCCTAGTCCCGGCAACAGAACCATTTGTTGGCACAGGGAAAAACCCAGGGTTCATCTCTAACAAYRCACCAACAAGCCCTAACTAATGTCCATTTCAATAACACCTGCGAAGCAGATGTAGTCTCACCCGATGTAGAAATAGGGGGTTGCAGGACACATGTGTCTACAACCAAAGGAAATGCAAGTGGATTCAAAGGAGAAACACACACAGATATCTAGGTTACTCTTTATCTCCTTTAGGCATACTACGCAAGTTATGTCTCAGATATAACACAATAATGTAATAACAAAATAACAGAAAGAAAAATAACACAACATCAATCACATAGAACAACAAGATATATGTGGTTCACCCTCTCCATAGGGCTACGTCCACAGAACTGTGTTTCTTGATATATTATGTGAAAACATACAGTTCTATCTGTGCTCTTAGCTTGCATATATCTCTCTCCCCTATATCCCCCCTCCATGTGCACCTAGCTATAGGGTTGATCTTCACACCCAGCTGAAGATCTTTACAATACATAATTCTCTCTCACACAACACTTTCTCTCTCAATACACAATAGTATCAACAACCATGATCATCCACACAATGACAAAAACCCATCCCAGGTCCTCTAGACCTTTATTTATACATTACAATGACCAACTTCTAGGTGTCAAAACCCAATATCCAAAATCCTATGTGTCTAAAACCCTAGGTAAAATTTACCCGTACGTCTTGGGCCTTGCCATCCTGTCTTTCTTTCTTTTCCGCGAGGTGCTCCAAAGCACTTGTTGACGTCTTTTTCCGCTTGCTAAGTTGTCAATGATCCATCTTCCTTGTTGATCTATCTTCCTTGATATTCTCGTTCAATGACTTGTTTTCCCTTACTTCGCTCCTTCTTTTCTTCTTATTTGACCACTTCGACCCAATATCAGTTAAAGTGTCTTCCGTGCTGTTCGTACTTCATCTTTTTTCTTCCTTTTTCTTTGATTTCTTCCTTAATCCATAACCAAGGGCCAATAGTGGTTGATGCTTTGAGTGAAAAAAAATATTATATATTGAATGCATTGTTGAACATTTTTTCAAGGTGAAGGCATTGTTGAACATAAAATTCTTGATAAATTATCTTTTAATAATTTTTGTGAGAATGAAGTTTTTCTGAGGTTATTCTGAAATGTTGATTTTTTGTATTTAACTTTTACAGATAAATACACTCATGGGAAAAAAAAGTTTGCACAATTGAAAATTTGATCACACTCGAGATGAAACTCGCCATAACGAACAAAGAAAAGACCATTATTAGAGAAAGAAACAAAAACATGAAAATATTGAAGAAATAAACAATGATGATGTAAATAGAGATTTTCAATAAGAAGAAGTACAACGAGGTATATGAACTACACATATTGTCTATATTAAAAGTATAGAATCATTTATTTACATTATCGTTTAAAATATTTGATTGATTGTAATTCGGATCTGATGTTTTTCAAAAAACATAAATAGATTTGACTCATAACATCGATGAAGTCGTTGAAAACGAAATTGAAGCATAATTTGAATCACCTTTTCGTATGTACATAAATCTCTACATAATATCAGATTCAAACACTTGTATATATAATTTAGTGATTTTCTTTTTAATATAAACTTTAAATTGAAATATGCAGAAGAATCTATCAACATTGATGATGAAATATCAGAAAATGTTGATACTGACAAATTTGGAAAGAAAGAAGTTAATCATTATATGAGATATCATGTTACGAATATATATAATACTTTTTTCAAAGACAAATCAACGACAATACAAGATCAAATTTTACTTTGTCTAATAAAGTCAAGAAAGTTAAAAGAAACTACATCATTATTGGGTATTCAAAAGTCGAAAAAATATACAAAGGTGAAACAAAATGTCTTTGAAAATATAACTCTAGTGTATTTAAAGATTTTGGAAAATCTCGAAAAACATATGCCAGTGTTGCACGTAGAGTGATACAAGCAACAGTTGTTTCATCTAGCAATATAAAAGATCATTTGACATGACACATGGCAAAATCGATGGGAACGTCAAGAAAAAATTTGTACGAACATAGAAAATTTCGATTGCAAATAGATGCAAATGATGAACTTGCTTGTTGGACAGTTATTTCTAGACAAGCCTACAAAGATAGCCTTGAAAAAAATGTCAAAGAATCGGCCCGTAATTGTTGGTTGACAGAATCTCGTGTTTCACCACATACAAGGGATGTGTTGCGACAAAGAATAGCATGAAAATAATATGAAGAACATCCAAAACATATATTTCCAATGACACAAACATAATTGTTCAATAAGTTCAAATAAGAACACAAAGAAGTTAAAATTTTCATCAATACATTTGTGCAACAAAGACTATGGCTTGTTAGACCCATCATTGTTCATGACACTTGTTGTTGTCGTTATCATGTGGAATTTGAGTTATATTATGACACTTTTCTTGATTTTGCTAAAACTTTATGGTCAAGTTCACCTCCTACTTCAACATTTTGTTCTTTTATATATGAAATTATATCTGAAAGAGAAGGTGATGAATTATTTTACCAAAAAAAAAGGCTTTCTGGAAACAAATGTTATCGTCATGGAAATCTAAGTTTGTTTCACGCAAAGTATCCTATTGATATGAATGATCAATAATTTTCTTATAAAACAATCAATTGGAAGAGATATGAATATATCGTCATCACGACTCTACATTCTTCAAATATTATTTCCAAAAGGATTGATTTGAAAGTAGATAAAATCTATGTGATTGATGTTTTGAAGAAATTTGAGGAAGAAATTTACAAATACACCAAGCATTCAAATAGATCTCAATGGAAATACCTACAATTCAAACAATCTCATGAAGTGTTTCCACCAGGGACAATTTTGTTTGTAGTTGATTTTGTAGAGAATTACACATTCACTACACAAAAACAAATAGAGAGTGAATATTATCATTCTGATCAAATCACTATATTGTTCCATGTTCTATATAGACATGCTCAACGAAGTCTTGATAACATAGAAAGAACCAATGACAATCGACATGTTATTAAATAATATCACTTTTATATAAGTGATGATTGAGCACACGGTATACATTATGTACAACATTGTTTTGATAAATTTTATGATTCATTGAAAGTGTTAGTCTCTAACTTTGTTAATGACTGTTGAGTTATTATCTTCCATACCATGTCTATCCCTAGCATTATTTTGCACTTTTCTTTCTATGCTTCTACAATGTTAAATTGAGATTTCATTTGTATGTTTTGTGTGTTTATTACCATGTTTCAGTTTGATTAAAGTAGAATTAGATGGTTTAGAATCTCTCCATCAAATCACAAGTCCTTTTCTCTTTTTAAATTTGAATTATGGCTTATGGAAAAGGGCACTACAAGAATAGCGTTATTCTTGTAGCACTAGGAATAATAATCATTTTGCATGTGCCAGAAGAAACCTAAGATCCTATCCTAAATGCCATCATGATTGATGATTAAAGATCTAATCGTGTCCTCGGTATTATACTCACATGAAAAGATTGAGATTGTACTCATCCATCCTGAAATCATATCATAGATTTGTTGGTTTCATAGCATGATGGCTAATAGATTACACCTGATAATTTCATTATATTTGGTTTTAGTTTATACAAGCTTTGCAGGTTGCCAACCTCTTCCACAACATTTTAAGAAGATCTATAGTTGCTGCTAACACAAACTCTAGAGAGACTTTGAAATTCAGTGATTTGCATTATGTTAGGGTCCTAACCCGCACATAGGTAGAACAATGTATTCGGATGTAATAAAGGTCAATATTAATAAGGACTTTCAATAAAATAGAATAAGGCAGATGTAAGAAGACCTAATAGAAGCTTCTTCTTCTAGAAGGATCTTCCTCTAGATGCTTATTTTTAGTATAAATAGGAGTCAAGGGTATGTGAACCCTATCTTGGATATTATTGTAATAGAGATTTGCTCAATTGGAGGTTTCCCCCTCGAAGAGGCCCGTGAACATTGCTTTTAGATTCAAAGTGTTATTTTTTTTGTTATTCTTATATCATTTTCGTGTTATTGTGGTGAATGTTCTGGTAATATTGTTGTTATTTTTCCATTATTAGCATTTTACTTATGTTCTGCATACATTTTATACCTGTTATATTACAAGTGGTATCAGAGMACTTTCCTTGGTAGAAAGTGTGGGTTCATTTTTTTTCAGGGTAGAGACATATTCCGACGTCTTTAAGCCACAAAGATTTGTCATTATGCGCATAAACCCGTAGTTGATGGATTCATACACGCAGGAAATACAAGTGGTACTYAAGCACACATATGTTGGCCACCCTTGTAACCCATGTTGGTACCCCTTCGAGTGGTAGTGCATCAGACAACACCTATGTATGGATCGACCTAGATTACCTGAAGCCCTCTTTAGATAAACTGATCGGCCGCTTGACTGCTATAGTGCCACCAAGAACAACACTTGAGAAGATACTCTCTAGTACCTGGGTAGTCAGGTAGTATGGCTAAGGGTACGATCTATCCTCCTTAGTTAGTGCCTTGAGATATTGGGCTAAGTACTACTGTTGGACCCCACACGTATATTAGAGAGCTATAACATAGGGCAAACCCTTATCTGTAGAACCCTTGAATACCTAACTCTTGGGGACAGAAACATAAACAAATTAAAAAAGACAAGATCTATTGTCGTTCAACTATGTTTGGGTTGCCAAGTAAATACACATTTATTTCTAGTTAAGAATTTGGGCATTTCCTCTCTGCAACATTCATCAAAATGGAGTATAACTCAGTTTCAAAAAAAATAAAAAATAAAAAAAAAGGTCTGGAAAATTTTTCACCATTATTTGAGACCTATTCCATTGGATTCATCTCTTTTCCCTTATCACATTCATCCATATCAGTTTTTCAGCAAAATTGTTTTTTACCCTGCCCGCCCCTTTTCAGTTCCCCCATCCTCATGGCCCATACTCGTAGCCAAGACTTGGAAGCTCTCTTCAAAACCTTGCAATTTGGTCTCATTGAGACTTAACAAGAAGTGAAACAACTCAGTGTCAATGTTGCTTCCATCAATAAAACCATGCAATCCTCAATGGTTGAAATCAAACAAGACCTCACCACCCATATTGAATCAATCTTTTCGGCACTATGCACCAAATTGCATATCCCTACAGATAACCCTTCCTCTTCCTCACCCCCACATACTGAAGGTGTTAGCATCAGAAGTCACTCCTGGATTGCTTGCAGGATCTGAGCCTAACACCCATCAGTTTAATGTCACGATTTGTTTATAAGAGGGTGATCGAATGGAAGTGAACTCAGAACAATATCGTCTCAACTATAAAACTAGGCCATGCATGCATGGGCGAGTGAGGTCTTAGAGAAACTCCAAACAGTGAGTTAAAATAAGGGTGAG